>CATIWM010305643.1:0-30793 GCA_949671775.1 Mallotus repandus
TCTTAATGATTTTATGATTCCGAATTTAATATATATATATATATATATGAAATTATATAATAACAAAATGATATTAAGATAGAAAAGATTTCAATTTTTGATAAATCTTCCACAGCAAGAAACAACTTAAGAGTCAAAAAAAAAAAAAAAAGTCATATACAAAATAGCCTTCAAAGCATACTCCAAAACCGTAGATAGAAGCACCCAAAAAGAATAAAGCCAAAAAAATTGAGCAAAAATATTCATTTTAACATCTTGAATAACCGTGGATCGGCTAGAAGAGTTTTGAATTATAAATAACTCAAATTATAATTTTTTTTTTTACAAAATCGGTGATTTCTATGTTGCACCTCCCAATAAAAATAATAAAAACTATTATTAAAGCAATAATTTTAAAATCAAATATATTTACTTTAAAATATTTTTAAAAAATGAATTTATTAATCTAAATAAATATTGAGTTAATATGTGATGTTTTTATAAAACAGTATAAAATTAAAATTAAAATTATATGAGTTATTATTTTCTAATTTATCTTATTAACATTACTTAATTAATTTAAAATTTTCATATGATTAAAATTAAGTGATTAATAAATTTAAATTATTTTACTTTTCATTTTAAATCAATTAATTAAAAATATATTAATTCATAAAAAGAAATATTTTTTATTTTATTAAAACTACTTAATTAATATATTTAAATTATTTTATTTTATTTACACTTAATTTATCAATATAAAGCATATATTAATATATAGTCTGCACACATTGTACAAATTTATGACTAAATTATATTAATTTTAATAGTGATTTTAGCTTTTTAGAGTTGTTAATGGTGAAAATTAGTTTCAAAAAGAATCATTTTTATCGATATACAACATTCTTCTGTAGTTTATAGAAAATTTTGCTTTTAAATTAAAACATAAACGTTCAATAATTTAGACACCTAACATCCAATATTTGATTTTACATTTAATATTTTAGGTATCCAATAATTATAGAAAAGAATTACTCCCTCTCTTTCTAAATAATTATTATTTTAGAAGTTTAATTTTATTTTCAAATAATTATCATTTTAAATTATCAATACATATTAACTACTTTTTTCCTATTTCACCTTATTTAATATAGCAGAATTAATTAAATAAATATCTACTCATTTTGAAACTCTATATAAAACTAATAATTATTATAAGGGTAGTATAATATTTTATACATATATTAAATACATTCCTTAATCTATATAAAGAAATCTTAAACGACAATTATTTGAGAACAGATGGAGTAATTTATAAGAAGGGCAAAATTTTTTTAATATTTATTTTCTCTATATATAAATTTAAATTTAAAATTTTATTTAAAAAATTAAATTTTTTTCCATCTCAATCATAAATATTATTTTTCAACATTATAACATATACTCTTGAAAAATATACGGAGAAATTAATAGCCGAAGGAGACACAACAAAAATGGTGTCCACGAAGTAGAAGAAAAATTAAATAATAATAGGCCAAAAGCCACATGTGTGAGAGGATGATTAGTCCTTTTCTTTTTTCCGCAAAGCCAACAAGTTGTGAAAGGATGATTAGTCCAAATTCGTGTTGTGTGGGGATGAGGAAATGGGGCCTATTGTTTTTGGAATCTTTTTATTAACAAAGATTTTTTTTTAATTAATGATTAATCTTTTGAAGTAATGTGCTGCCCACTTGCATTGCAATTATATTGTACCCACATAATTCAACACTTTTGTTGGGTAAAGAATCAATTAGCTTAACTTTGCTATAAATGTACACTTGTTAATGAGATGGACTTTGGCTTTTAATTTTTTCGTTTTGTACTTTTTTTTTCATATTTTCATTTATAGAATTTTTTCTTTTTATAGAATTTCAGGGAAATATTTTTAGTGTTGTTATTTTTTTTAAGTATCCTTAATGTTTAAATGTTATATTAAAAAATATTTTACGCCTTATATTCATTATTTTAATAATGAATTTAATAGAACATGAATATTTTAACAAATTAAAATAAGTTTTTTATTAGGGAATCATTATAAATAATATATATTTTATTTTTAAAATTATTTTTCTAAATATACTTATGGCCTTCAAATGATACTTTTTTGAGAAATATGCTAAATTTCTAATTTAAAAAATTATACTAATTTTGTATTTTGTATTTTTTATTTTAGTAATTAAGTTTTTTAAGAATTAATTGACAAACATGCGATACAAAATTTTAAAAATATCTCGATTCATTTTATCCACCTAATACAATTGTTATGCAATTGTTGTTAGCCTGTTTAATGTTAAAATTTAAAAAACTATTAATTTTATTCAAAGTCAATTATCAATTGAATTTTATTTTAAATGTTATTTTAATTTGCTCTTTTTTTTAAGAATATTTTAATTTGCTCCTTCAACTTTATAAATTATATCAATTTTATCCAATTTCATTTGAAGAACCTAATTATATTTTTAAAAATTAATTTTAGATCCCTATAAAATGAAATTGACACTTAGTAAATATTTTATCCTATTTTTTCTATATGAAAAAAATAAAATGTAAGAAAATATTTTAAAATTCTAATTTTTTTACTTTTGACATAATTTTATAAATTAATTTCTAAATATTTCAATTTTTTTTTATTTTTCACTAAAAATTCTTAAATTTTACTCTATTAAAATTCACTTCTTAACTTTCAACCACATTATTTAGAAAATTTTCTAATAGAGGTTTGAAAGAGGCCCTAGAGGGGGTGAATAGGACAAATTAAAAATTTAAAGAAAATTAAAGTTTAATCAAGAATTAAAAAGAGTTTAGAGGAAAGAGCAAAAGAAGAACTCGATAACACAAGATTTAAGGAGTTCGATTCACAAATGAATCTATGTCTCAACTAAACTTATCCTCAAGTTAGGGATTTTAACACCCACTTCAATCTTATTAGTCTAGATTGAGTTTACAAGACTTTTGTGGCTTAACTCTAACCTTTACAACACAATGAGCTTTTGAAGACTAAGCTCTAACCAACAATCAATCACAAGTGTTTTGAGGCTTACACTTGAACTTAAACCACAAGCAATAACTCCTCACTTTCCTTTTTCAACCCAAGAAATAAGATAAAGAAGTGAGCTAACCTAGCACACAACCAACACTCAAATACAATTGAGAATTTAAAGAATAGAGAAAACTGTTCAAAGAGTTTAATTGCTCAACCAACTTGTTTAACTCCTTAAATGAAGTTCCAAGGCTTCAATATATAGTTAGAGAGTGAAAAGTGGTTGTTGGAAACCATTAAATTCGTTCTCAACCTCTTTCTTCTTCATTAAATGCACTTTCAACTTTTGTAGGAATTCAGACGCTTAGGATCGTGAGAGCGTTGAAAAATATGACCATTACTTTGCAAAAGTAACCGTTGGTAACGCTCATGGTCTGCTCGGGATCGTGAGCGTAGACTGCAAGCCTGGTAGACTTCTTTCTAATTTCAGGCATGAGGCAAATCGGGATCGTAAGGGAGGCTCGGGATTGTGAGGGTATACTCATGGTCTGCTCGAGATCGTGAGCGTAGGCTAGCCTCACTTGAACTTGTCTGTTTTGCCTCTGAATGCACTCCTTTGCACTCGTTTTTTTCCCATGCCTTGTAGGACATGTGTAGGGGTCTTTGACAACTTCAAATGTCCTCAGATATGATCCAAAGCTTGGTCAAATAACTTTGCTTTTATTGAATGTAATTGAGTACCTATGCTTATAATCACACTTAAACAAAGAGCATTAGAGGATCAAAAATGTTTGTTAAAGTCAAAATAAGGATGAATTGTTATTTGATCATGCAAAAGTTCAACAAGTCAAACCAAAAAAATACTATATAAAAAAAAAAGAGAATTTTGAGATACTAAAAATATTAGTCAATAATATAAAAAAAATATTTAGTTTTTCTGAAAAATAAGAAAAAAATTAAAAAAATTAAAATTTATTATTATTTATAGTGTAGTTAAAAGTGCTTACTTTATTTATTTTTATTTTTATTAATATCAGTCTATCTAATAAATTGATTCACAAGTTATCACTTTTTTATTATTTTTAATTGATACATAAAAAGTTAAAATTTTATGTAAAAATTATAAAATTTATTTTTAAATTTATTTTAAAAATGGTATAATTAACATTTGAAAATATGTTTCAATTTTTATTTTTCATAAAAAAAAGAAGAAAAAATAGAATAACTGTCAAATTTATTTTATAGGGATTTAAAAATAATTTTTAAAAATACAATTAGATCTTTTAAATAAAATTGGATACAATTGACACAATTTATAAAGTTGAAGGAGCAAATTGAAATGTCTTTTAAAGTAGGATTTCATTAATAATTGACCTAAAGTTGAGGATAAAACAAATCATTTTCTCCAAAATTTAATAATTTTGAAAATTTACGTAAAAAATTAAAAATATTAATGCCTAATTTTTATTTATAATACCATTTAAATTATTATATTTTAAGTAATTTAAGAAACATTTTAAGGACAAAAATTTTGTATCATCAAGACAGTTTATAATATTTGATTATGAAATATTGACAGTAACAGTGACAATTTCATTGTCATAACAATTAATTTACTTTTTAAAATCTAATTTCGTCACTATTTCATTAAAGTTGTTATGAATCTAGCTTTCATCATGTTAAGTAATGTCTTTTCAAGACAAAGTGCTACATTTTAGGACGACCATTTCGTTTTTAAAATATATAAATTTTCGTCATTATTATTGAACAAATACAATGACAAAGAAATTAATTGTCATTGTAACATCGTTTATATATTACAAAAATTAAAATCACCGTATAAACCTTTTACCATGCATTTGCGATGATAATTGTTGTGATATAAATTTGTCACATTCTATTATTGATGATGATTTTTTATGATTATATGATAACTTTTTTTTTTGCAAAAATATTAAATTCTTGTCGTGCTTTAGCATTTTTTCTTGGCTCACTACACTAGCCTTGACTTTTTCCCTTTAATGACTTTGCATTTGCTTTAGCCTGGATAAGCAATAAATGTAGCAATAAAATGTTAGCATGAAACTAACATATGTTGTAAATATAATATTAGGCATAGTTTGAAAAAAAATCTACAGTTGAGTGGATGTGATGAAATGTTTTCCACCTTTATTACAACCTTTAACTTTTTTAGTCATGAAGCTAGGTTTAGGCTCATTACCTAACCTTAGTTTCCACCTAAATTTTAAAAACAAAATCACTGCTCCTTTAATTAGTCATGAAGCTAGGTTTAAGCTCATTACATAACCTTAATTTCCACCTAAATTAAAAAAAAAATTCACTGCTCCTTTAAGGCTACAAAATATAATACAACCATACTATCATAATTGATCAAGTGAAAAAATTGAACAAACACATTACACAATATACAGACAACATATTTAAACCATCAAATTAAAACCAACAACATATTAGACTTACATCAATTATAATTGATGAAGTCATAAATTCTATATACATTGTATACCTTATGAGGGTTGTGTTGTAAAGCCTAATGGTGGTCGAGGTAGCTTATAACACCTTAAGCCATTTTTATTGTGTTGCAACAACATATATAAGAGTATTCTTTCTATTATAGTCAATCTTAAAGTGTTTATTTGTCACTGATAACACAATTGAGGTACTATTTGTTGATGTACCAAAAACTATTGGGGTCATCCTTTAAGTCGAATATTTCTTTACATAATGTAAACTAATAATTGTACAGCATGAAACAACTTCAAATGAAGAACAACTAATGTACATATTGTACATTATTAGCATTTATAACAACTTATTACTTTTATTTTTTTCCTTTCCACCACATGTCTGCAAAAACTACAATAAAAAATTTATTGGGAAGACATGTAAAACAAAGTATATAAAAAATACTCATTACATATTTTAGTGCTCTTGATAAAGGGATTTGGTGGGCAGCCTCTTCACTATTGTTAGTTGCATTATTTTTTGCTTTTTCCTTTCTCAATTTAGGGTATGTTTGTTTATTATACTATTGTTGATAACAAAACATGACAAGTCATCTTCCTTCCTTTCCTTGGTGTTTTGATTTCATTCCCTCTATCTTCATCCCCTTCTTTCTTTCGATTCTTTGTAGACCTCCTTGGCATCCATTTATCTAGAGGTGATTGAGGAGGGTCTATACCTTTTTTCTCTAAAATTTTTGTGCTATTCATTCCCTCCATGTACATAAGTTGCCTTAAATGATGCTTCCTATACACTTCATGCACAAAATGTTCTAGATTCTTCTCAATGTGATGGATAGCACAAATTGCTTGAGGACATGGAATTCCTATCAAATCCTAAGCTTTATAAGGATAAGATCTATTTTTAAAATTATAACATATGTGTTACCTTTATATCTCACTTTAAATCCATTATCACCCTTCCACAAATATGTTGCAGTTAACATTTTCAAGGCAATTAGCATACAACTTCTTCCTCATTCTAGGCCCAAAATCACAAATCTATTTATCGCACTTTGGCTAATTATTGGGTAGCCTATTTATAACTAATTTTTTAATTTTCTATAATATTATGTAAATTTTTTTATATTTAAACTCCATAGACTTTACATTGAAAGCCTCAATGAGATTGTTATCCATAATGTCATATTTCACTTTAATGTTAAAATAAGCTCTACACCAATGTCTTAAATGTGTATTCAATATATCTTCAAACCCTTTAAAGTCAACTTCTTTATCTCCTCCATGTTTGCCTCAAAGTCAGGCACATTATTTGATTTTGTATATAGCCAAAACTACTATTGCTATTATTTGATCTTGCATACAACTAAAATTACTTTTAGAAGTCCTTCAACTTATGCTTCTTTCTCCAATTGGCATATAAATGTCTTGCATAAAATTTGTGTTTCACATTAGGCAGTATCTGCCCAACTGCATCTAAAAGGCCCTAAAAATAAAATTTATCAAATTTAATAATATCTGTCCACAGTTAATAACATTTATTAGTCAAATATATAACAACAAAAAATATTCACATATCCAAAAGTAACAAGAGCATTCAAAATTAACAAAAATTGTGAATAACTAAGAATCAATATAATGCTTTCAAGATCAAAGATAAAAATTATATGCAAAACTGAGAATTAAAAGTATGATTTCATAATTAATAACTTCAAGACTAAGAATTAAAAGCATGCTTTCAGAATTAACAACGATTATGCAAAATTAAGGATTAAGATATTAACTGTCAGAGTTAACATCTATGCACAACTTAATTTAATTTGTACAACATTGATTTTAGTTTACAATATACTCATAACACAATATCACAATATCACAATTTATGAATTAAAATAAAAACACATAACATAAATATCATAAAGTATGTTTCAAATGCACAAAAATTACCATTTGTTGGTCTATAATAATGGTCCAACCATTACTATTAGTCATGTTAAGATCTTTAGCTAACAGTTACATGAATCAGTTCAAAATCACTTTTTTTTTCACTTCACTACAAACCAAGCAACAAGGAGCATTTGGTTTTCCGTATCCCTCCTAACAACAATAAGTATTTCACCTTTAATGGTTCCTTTACGAAATTAATCATCTAGCTAAATAATCCTTCTACAATCTCCTAAGAAACCTTTTTTCAAGCAGTCAAAACTAATACATGGCCTTTCAAAAAATGGAAATTACTATGAAATCTATTTATGCACCTTTATTTTAGTTGTACTACCTAGTTTAGCCCTTTGAATTTCATTTGAGTAGTCCTAAAGTATTTCATACTCCTCTTTTAAATCTCCTTGGATTTTTACCATTGTTAATAATCTAGGCCTTCTTTCCTATGTCAATGTGAGGTCAACTTTTATTTCTAATTTTATCAAATCTTTTAAATCTATTAACATAGTTGCATGTATATACTTGTATTTATGCAAGTGGTTAGCAATCAACCATCTTATTATTATGCTCTTATTTTTGTTTATAACAAGGCAATTATGTTTTTGATAATAGGTCTTGATTTGGAAATAATGACTTATACTATCATAAGAAGCAAACACAACATGTGGACATGTTTTCGTAGCACACTTAACTCTCATATCATAATTTATATTCTTTATAAATTTTAGAGTGTGCCTTTCTTGGATGGAATACCTTGTTATAACTTCCTTAAACTCTCTAGTGCCTCCAACTGTCATGCCTAATCATAATGTAACTTTTTATGCATTAAGATTATAAGCAATAAATCTACTTTTTATCCTCACTACATAATTAGCTTCTTCACTATCTATGATCATACAACTCCACTCACTATTTGAATTAAACTCATCATCTGAATATAAGGTAGCATCTTTAACTTCACTAATCTGAAAATTTTTTTCTTATAGTTTCAGCAGCAACAATTGTTGCTTGTTTAGTCTACAATTATTCTACTAAAACTACTTAAGATCAACTTTAATTGCCACTAGTTTGATTGTCAACTGCTCTTTTTTGCTGTTAAATTAACTTTCTCAAATTTCGCCTAGCATCTCATAACTCTTCATCATCATGGTCAAATAAGAACTCATAATCAATAAGTAAACTTGGGTCCTTAGCATTGTTGACCCCATCACAATCCATAGCATCACCAACTACCTTATTAATATTGCCTTCATTGGCCACATTGCTTGAACCATTTATTGATTCATTCAAATCAACTCTAATGCATGCACAAGCTCCATTATCATTTGTAGGAACCTCCTCCCCCCTAAGCACTACTTCTCTGATTTGACCTAGCATATTGTGAGCGATTGGACCAAATTTTGAGGATTCTAAGGGACATGGCAACTTTGCCGAATAGGGCATCCATTCCGTTTATGGGACAAGGACAAATAATTGGTTTTGGGGGGATGCGAGATGCTTTGTGTTTGGAGTTACCACTTTGTTTTTTAGAAAAGTAGGAACAGATGAAAGGGACGGCATCGGGTCACCGAACAGAGATTCTGAGCCCGGGAGATCTCATATATTTTTTGACTATTTCTCATTTTAATAGTCAATATATGGCTACCGTAGCACCCTAGTTTCAGTAATGACAGTTGATATATTCACATTCACACAAGCACGTTGATAATAACAAAAAGAAACAAAAATTAAGTACAATTATTTATAAGGTTTTCCTAGTAAATACATTCAAAAAAGAAAAAGAATATTGCGGACATGTAAATCTAGCAAATACCTGCAAGACAGAGGTTAACACAACTATGTGTAATTTTATTTATTCATCCATTCAAAAAGCATGTAAGCATAATAAAGATGATTGATGCATCATGAATGATTAAACAGATGCACGTGGTTTATGCTCTTGCATGAATTATTGTAAAACATTTCTAAATGATAAGATAAATAATGAATAATGATGATTGCAGCATCGGGCTGCAATATTGAAGCTCTAGCTTAGATAAGGAGCTTTCATGTATATTGAATGCATATTGATGCAGAATGACGATTTATTATGAGTAAAACAAAGCAGCGATTATTCAATCAACAAGCAAATTACCAGTCTCATCAAACAATCACAATAATTTCTCAACTGCTGGTAGTGATAAAGTAAAATGCAAGACAATAAAATAAACGTGCAAAACTGATAGATTGGTCCTTAGATTCGACTGAGCTTGTTTGGTATTTTTAAAGCTTTAGCTTCGCGGGATTTTCAAGCTTTCCTCTTCGAGAGGTTGAAAATGACGTTTAGAATGTAAATTTGTATACCTTTGAAGTGTGCTTTGACAAAGATGAGGGTAGATTTAGTGTAAAAGTGGTCTAAAAAATCCTATGAAAAATGTAGAAAGAGAGCTAAAATTTTGTGAATTTGGACTCTGAGTCTTCAATTCAACAGTGTTTCAATGTATGTAGGCTCCCCGGCTCTTACCTTTTCTTCCTCGGCTCTTTCCTTGTCAAAATGGGATGTAGAAACCTCTATTTATAGGGAAATGTGTCAAAAAATATGATCACGCGTCCCAAGACGTGTGCACACGCTTTTGTACGTGTGCATGAGTATCGGGGCACATGATCACACTAATTTGCATGTGATCACGCCCTTAGGACACATGATCACGGGCTTGGGATGCGTGATCACGCGCTCAACCACGTGATCATGCGCTCTTACGCGTGTCACGCGGCCTTCCCAGGCTCCGTTCGAGCTATTTTAGGGGTGTTTTTAGGGTTTTTTGACCTTTCGGACATGTTTTCGATGTCTGTTTTATCAAAATTGGCTTCCATTTTCACATGTGAGCAAAATGTGTTTGGGTGTGGTCACGCGCTACAATTTTGGTCATGCGCTGCTTCTCGGGATTACGCGCACTATTTCAAAAGTTTTTAGGGCTTACGAACGTGTTTCTGATGTCTGTTTTATGAAAATTGGCTTTCGATTTTCATGAAGTTGAATCCCAGTCTTACGAGATGACTCCGATTTGACGAGTTACATATTTTAAGCGACGGTTGCTTAAAATGAGCTACTTATCATTCCAATAATTCATAATTCATAAAATCAGGGTACAACTTAATGATTTGGTAGTTGGTTTTGTTCGGTTCGGGATTTTCAGATTCTTGGCATGCTTCAAAGGCGGTACGAATGAACAGACACTTGTCATATTTGGAGGAATATTTTCATCACTGGACCTTTTTGGGGACAATCAAAATTTGATGTATGACAGTTGCCCCCTGCTTTATGTGTGTTGCATAGTGCTCTAGTATTGATGTCAATACACGTGAAGCAAATGTAGAAATGCGAAAACAATTTTTGGGAAGAGGTACTTATCTGACAGTGTGTTGTTTGGTCTTTTAACGTCAAGCTCATCGTTGTTGATGTTGTTTTGTTTGATTGGCAGAGCTGTTGCTTGTTTGTGTGCTTTGTGATTCCCTCAGTTAAGGCAAGATGATGCTTTCATAACCACCTTAGGTATCAATGCAAATGAAAGTGCTACTATAACCTACTGAGGTGTCAAGCAGATGGAAATGCTACTATAACCTTCTGAGGTGTCAAGTAATAAAGATGCTACTATAACCTTCTGAGGTGTCAAATAATGAAGATGCTACTAAGCAGGTGAAATGCTACTAAGCATATTAGATGCTTCTAAGCAGATAAAATGCTTCTAAGTAGATGAGATGCTACTAAGCATATAAAATGCTTATAAGCATTTTAAATGCTTAGAAGCATTTTAAATGCTTCTAAGCAGATGAGATGCTACTAAGCATATGAGATGCTTCTAAGCAGATGAAATGCTACTAAGCAATGAAGAGATGCTACTAAGCAGATGAAATGCTTCCAAGCAGATAAAATGCTTTTAAGCCGATGAGATGCTACTAAGCAGATGAGATGCTTCTAAGCAAATAAAATGCTTCTAAGCAGTTAAAATGCTTCTAAGCATATGAGATGCTACTAAGCAGTTATGAGATGCTATTAAGCAGTGATGAGATGCTACTAAGCAGATGAAATGCTTCTAAGCAGATAAAAATGCTATTAAGCATATGAAAAATGCTTCTAAGTAGATGAAATACTACTAAGTAAATGAAATGCTTCTAAGCAGTGGAAACGCTTCTAAGCAGATGAAATACTACTAAGTAAATGAAATGCTTCTAAGCAGTGGAAATGCTTCTAAGTAGATGAAATACTACTAAGCAGATGAAATGCTTCTAAGCAGTGGAAATGCTTCTAACCAGATGAAATGCTTCTAAGCAGATGAGATACTACTAAGCAAAGAAAAATGCTTCTAAGCAAATGAAATGCTTCTAAGCAGTGGAAACATTTCTAAGCAGATGAAATGCTTCTAAGCAGATGAGATGCTACTAAGTAGATGAGATGCTTCTAAGCAGATGAAATGCTACTGAGTAGTGATGAGATGCTATTAAGCAGATAAAATGCTTTTAAGCAGATGAGATGTTACTAAGCAGATAAAACGCTTCTAAGCAGTTAAAATGCTTCTAAGCATATGAGATGCTACTGAGCAATGATGAGGTGCTACTAAGAAGATGAAATGTTCTTAAGCAAATAAAAATGCTACTGAGTAGTGAAATGCTACTAAGCAGATGAGATGCTTCTAAGCAGATGAAGTGTTACTGAGTAGTGATGATGCAGTGATGATGTCATCATTTATCGTGTTTCAAGTGTGATTTCGTGACATGTCAATTGTGATAATTGCAGATGCGACATGCTTGCATTATCTGTGCTTCATCTTTCTTTTTTGATGAATAATGATATGATTTTCTAAGACAGTGTCCAAAAATATACAATGCTAGTGTTTACGCGATTCGTACATGTTTTTTGTGTGTTCTTTTGGTAAAATACAAGTTCGAGACCTTAGGAGTGCGTGTACGAGGATCTCGGTGTGTGTGTGTGTAAGTTTCAAAGTGCATGAGGCTTAGAAGAGCATGTAATCACGTGCCTGGGGCACATGGTCACGCGCTTTGAGGCATGCCCGACGTCTATAAAATGAACTCATTTTTGAGTTTAGAGCAGTTTTTACCTGCTCTTCAACCTTCTATAAGCCTTTTTTGAGTTTTTTGGAGTGCTTTTTTTCTATTTTCTTCTGTTATTATTCTGTTACTTTACGAAATACGGGAATTATGGACTTCCCTCCTATTCTTGAGGATCTTGCTGACTTTAGCGGTGTGAATACTGCTTTTTTTTCTTTTAACAAGTTTATTCTGGAGGATGAGGCAGTTTTTAAATAGACTGGTGCAGGGACCTCTACTGTTGGAGCTACAAAGGCTGTTAGGACCAGTGGTGGAGCCTCTTCTCGTCCACCTCAACTTTTTTGGGGAGATCTAGTTTCTGTTGTCTATAGCTTACAGACTCATGCTTGGACTATTCATCGTCGAATGGTTAGTTTGCTTACTTAGCTCTTACTGTAGTTAGCTTTACTTATTGTACTCTAGCTGTTTGCCTTAGCACTTGTTGTATGTGTTGCTCCGGTTTTAGCTCTTACTGTTTGATTTCAGTATTCGTTGTCTGTATAGCTCTAGCTGATATGTATTTTAGCTCTAGCTGACATGTATTTTAGCTCTTGTTATATTAATGTAGTTTAGTTTTATTTTTTGTTTAGCTCTTGCTATTTGTGTAGTTCTGGTGCAGTTCTAGCTGTCTGATCTTAGCGCTTGCTGTCTGTGTAGCTCTAGCTGTCTGATCTTAGCGCTTACTGTCTGTGTAGCTCTAGTTGTTTGACTTTAGCATTTGCTGTCTATGTAGCTCTAGCTGTCTGATTTTACTATTTACGTAGCTCTGGCTGTCTGATCTTAGCACTTGCTGTTTATATAGCTCTAGCTGTCTGATTGTAGCACTTGCTATTCATGTAGCATTTGCTGTAGTGTAGCTCTTGCTATAGTGTAGCTCTTGCTGTTGTCTAGCTCTTGCTATTGTCTAGCTCTTGTTGTAGTTTTAGCTCTTGATGTAGTATAGCTTTTGCTGTAATTTAGCTCTCGCCATTGTGTAGCTCTTGCTATTTGATGTTAGCACTTGCTGTAGCTTTAGCTCTTGTTGTAATTTAGCTTTTGCTGTAATTTTCCTGCAAAGATGCAAAAAGAGATGTTTTAGTATCTGATGAAATGATGTAACTGATTTACCTGTTGGTTGCAGTCCTTTGGGCCTGTCATTCAGTTGCCTGGTAGCTTCAATAAGGTTAGCTTGTATTATCAGGGTCTTCCTCCATGTGTGAAGTAGATGTTTGCTAAAAAGGGCTTTGATGGTATTATTTCTGCTTTTACTTATGGCCCTTATGCATCGAGTCAGGCTGCGATGTGTGCTCTCATTGAGCGATGGATGGATACTACCTACATATTCCATTTGCCTTTCGGGGAGATGACTATCACTCTGCTTGATTTTGTAACCATTACTGGACTGAGTTTTTCAGGGGAGCCTATCCCTTTTAACAGTGAGGCATGTAGTTCTGCCATTGCAAGGAATAGATGGTTGAAGGATCTGTCCAGTGTTACTGCTTCTGTGAAGTCTAGCTGCTTCTCTCTGATCCAGAATATGCAGCTTGTAGAGAAGGTGAGGTCAAAGCATGACACAGGTCATGTTAACTCTGAGCAGTTGGCTAGGTGTTTCTTGTTCTATCTCCTAAGTGTCGTTATCTTCCCAAATGCCTCCGGCAATGGCTTCCTGCAGTTGTTACCTGTCATGAGGAACTTGAAGGATCTGCCAAAGTATAGTTGGGGCACAGCCGCTTTTGCCCACATGTATTCTGGCCTAGATGCGTCTTGTAGAGGAGGCTCACCGATGTGCAGCTGCTTGTTCATGTTGGATGTGAGTGTGGTTTTTTACTTTTTGGATTATTTTGTCTTTGATTATTCCGATTCCTTTCTTCTTGATAGGTTTGGGCTTATAAGTTTGGGGTGCTTCCTCATCCCACTATTGAGCCCTTGCCTAAGGGTGGATTTCAATATCTTCCACGATGGATTAGGAGGACTTCTGGTTTGATCGAGAGTCCTGCAAAGGCGAGGGGTCTTTTGAGTGGATTGGCCCACGGTCAAGTATGGTGTATTTTGATTTTGCTTTACTTATTCTTTGATAATTTTTTGCTTATGTGTTTCTCGGGCAGATTTTTCCATGCTACCGGATGGAACAACAGGACTGGTCGATTGAGATGGTGGTGGCTTAGCGCCTAACATAGAGGAGGGTATTGTTGCCTGGTCTTGTTGACAAGGTGTGGTATCTGGGTGAGTGGGTCTATTGCCAGTAGGATGGACCGTTTATGAGGAGAGTTCCTATTGCTCCCCCTAGGGATATATTTTGAGGTCGAGAGTGGAGAGGAGCTTGATAGAGCTGAGAGAGGGTATCCTTTTGAGGATTTCCTTGAGGGAGCTCATTTCTCTTATATGATGACTCTAGTGCCACAGTTGATTGATGTTGTGGCCAGTGAATTTATTCCTCCTCCACCTCCTTAAGCCGATCCTTTGTAGCCTTCAGGTTCTAAAGCTGGGACTCACGGTCATCCCAGGGTTGTTTTGCTTCTAGGGTAGCATCTTCTGACCCAGTATGCTTCTGAGCTGTATTTTCTCTGTTTTCATGTAAGCATGTAACAAACTTTGTTAGTATTAAACGATAAATGACATAAGTTATGAGAGTTTTATCTACAGAATTCTGGACGTCATCGAAGGAGATCAGGTTCCTCTCATTTTGACAAGGAGAGTGGTCTTAGGACCGAGGGGATGGCACATGCCAGTGGCGTGGGATCTAGTGGTGCTGTTCTTGGTGATTTTGTGAGTATGATGCCTTCGATGTTGTACGGGCTGATAATTACAGGAGCGGGAGCTCATTTCTCTTTACCCAGAGGGAGCACACCACTACCGAATGTAGCGCCTACAAATGCCACTAATGTTAGTTTCTTAACTTCACAAGGTTTTTCCCCTTTCCTTGCTTTATGCGTTATCTAATTTCTTTTTCTTTGCAGGTGCATATTTCCACCGCTCAGTCTTGGAATACTGCTACGATTAGTGCGTAGGAGTATTTTATGGAGTTTACTAGTGCACAGAGTGTACTGCCTTATTCTTTTATTAATTTGTACATGTTTTATGCAAATGCATGTGTTTTTATGAATTTATAAGATGTAATTCATGATGCTCATCTAATGCAGAGTGAGTATATCCTTGTTAGTCATGAGTGGGAGAGGGAGCGAGTGTCTTATCATGAGCATATTGATCAACTATATATGCGACTTGTAGCTTTTGAGATGGATGCAGAGCCCAGCTTGGATGATGGGGATGCTTGAGTGGATTTAGCTCTTGCTTTTGATAGCACCCATAACCGATGTATTTGTTTTTAGGAGGCTAGGTATATGCTTTTGGCTATGGTTGTTCGGTGTTGTATTATTTTTTCAAGGTTATGGTAGGGTGTTGTATTTGGGAATCTATCCCGTATGTTGTATTTTGTACTTATGGCTGCTGTTGTTGTACTCTGGAATGACTTGTATGTTCTTGATTGTGACATGTGACTGTGACTATTCCGCTTCATCTACCTCTTTTTTCCCCTCTTTTGCATAGGGCACCTCTTTTCAAAGCTCTTTGCGCCTATCTAGGTATATTTTCTTTTTCTTCACTTTTTTGCTTAGGGCGTCTCTTTTCAGAGCTCTTCGCACGTAGTTGGGCCTTTTTTTTGAGGTTCGATGATAGTGGTTGGCAATCTGGAGAAGAGATAATGAAACAAGTAAGAACTGCAAAGCATGTAATGAAAATATGCAAATTGTACTTAGCATGCTCGATAGGTTTGGATGCTAATGATGTATTGTATTTCCTCAAATGTACTTACATGATTTGACAAGCATTCGCATATTTACTAAATACATTTAGGAAAACCGCAGTTGTATTTATCCAAATTTTGAATTGACGGTACCCCTGTCCTCAGTCAGCCTCTTCAGGTTTTCTAACTAAGTATTTTCTCTCGGTTCTCTAACTTTTGCCTAGGCCGCCCTTTTGGGTTTTTAACCTAGCGAGAAATCCCCTAATTTTTGCCTAAGCTGCCTTTTTTCGATTTTCAACTCAGGGAGGTCCTTTTTTTTTTGCATTTGCTCTAGATATAGTACTTCTTCAAGCGATCTGTGTTGGTAGGCTCAGAGAACTCATTTCCTTGAGAATCCATTAGCTTGACATCTCCTCTTGATAGCACAATTTTGACCAAATATGGGCTTTCCCAGTTTGGTCTAAACTTTCCTCCAGGGTCTAAGACATTCTGTTTAGGTTTCTTTAGCACCCAGTCTCCTGCTTTCACACTCTTGTGATTGACTTTCTTGTTGAAGGCTTTAGCCAGTTGAGCTTGATATAGATGTGTATGATACAGTGGTTTGAGTCTCTGACTATCTAGAGTAGTGAGGCAGTCATGCCTTTGCTAAGCCCATTGCACTTCAGGTAGTTTGGATTTAATTTCTATTCATAGTGATTTTATTTCCATTTCCACTGGGAGTAGTGCTTCAGATCCATGTACTAGTGAGAAAGGAGTGGCTTCTATTGAAGTTTTGATTGTTGTTCTGTATCCCCACAATGCGTATGGTAGTCTATCTACCCAATCATGATAAGTCTGAGTCATCTTTGACAAGATCTTTTTGATGTTTTTGTTTGCAACTTTGATCGACCTGTTTGCTTGTGGTCGATAAGGTGAGGATTTTTTATGCTCCACCTTATAACTTCTTAGTAATTCCTTCACTTCCCCTTGGAACTAAACACCATTATTTGAAACTATATGATAGGGAATCCCATATTTGTAGAATAGGTTTTTTTGATGAACCTTGCCACTTGTTTCGCCCCCATTTTTGTGTATGATTCTGCTTTGACCCACTTTGTGAAGTAGTTAATTGCTACAAGGATAAATTTGTGTCCGTTCAAGGTTGTTGGGTGAATTTCTCCGATTATGTCTAACTCCCATGCTGAGAAGGGCCACGAAGAAGAGATAAAATGTAGCTCTATTGGGGGAAGATGACTGATGTCTTCGTGAATTTGGCACTTGTGGCACCTTCTTACGAATTTGATATAGTCTTCCATCATCATCATCCAAAAGAACCCTTGTCTCATTAACTTCTTAGCTAGAATGGTGCCATTCATATGTGGACCACAAACACCCTGGTGTACTTCTTCCATTGCTCTAGTGGCTTTTGTCTCATCTAGACATCTGAGTTGCATCCCATCTGAAGTTCTTCTGTATAATACACCCTGGTGTGATGTGAATTTCAATGCCAGTTGCTGGATGACTGCCTTGTCTTTTTCAATTGTCTTCTCAGGGTAAATTCTCTTTGTGAGGTATTGTTGTATATCGTAGAACCAAGGTTTGTTATCTGCTTTTTTTCTGCTATTCTGAGGCATTTATGGCTAGGTTGCTCTGATTTGAGTAGGATTAGAGGCTTCATGGGCATTTTGGTCGATCCTTCCCATAATGATGCTAAAAAAATGAGTGCATCATCCATTTGGTTGTGGTTTCTAGGGAGATGGATGAATTTACAATTTTGGAAAGATAAGGCAAGCTGTTGTAGGTAGCTTAGATACGGCCTCAAGTGTTGTTCTTTCAGTTCCCATTCTTCTATTGTCTGATTGATTACCAACATGGAATCCCTAAATATTTCAACTTCTGTCACTCCCAGAGCTATCAAAGCTTCCATGTCAAGTGCACATGCTTCATATTCTACCTCATTGTTTGTAACCCTAATTGCTAGCTTCTTAGCAATTGGCATCACTTCACCTTCTGGTGTTAGGAGTATGATCTTGATTGTTGCTCTGAATTGGTTGATTGCTCTGTCAAAGTACATTCGCCATCCCTGCACCTCGATGGCTGTGCTGAGGTCATCTGGGAAGCCTAGTTGAATTTCTTCTGAATCTAGAATCGGGTTGAGGGCTAGGAATTCAGCAAACGCACTCCCTTACATTGTCTTTTTAGTCAGATACTACACATCAAATTCTGTGAGTAGAACGAGCCACTTGGCGAGTTTTCCCACTAGGGACGGAGCTTCATAGAGATGCTTCACAGGATCCATTTTGGACACAACTTGAATCTTGTATGATTAAAAGTAATGTCTAAGTTTCTTCATTTCCTATACCATTGCTAAACATATCTGTTCGACTTAACTATACTTTTCCTCATAAGGCAGCATTTTCTTGCTTAGGTAGTAGACTGCATATTTCGCTTTCCCTTCTCCTTCTTAGGCTAGCATTGCACCAATTGCATTCCTTCAAGGGCCAGGTACAAGGTTAATGGCAATCCAGACTTGGGTGGTTTCAAAACTAGTGGATTGGCTAGGTATTTTCTGATTTTATCAAATACTAGCTGACACTGTTCATTCCATATGACTGGCTGATCTTTTTTTAGTAGCTTGAAAATGGGCTCTCAAACTGCCGTTAACTTGGCGATGAACCTGCTTATGAACTATAGCTTCCCTAAAAACCCTCTGATTTCTTTCTCTATTTTTGATTCTTTTTGCTTTATCTGGATCCACTTCGATCCCATTCTGACTGACCATATATCCTAGGATTTTGCTTGAAGTCACTCCAAATATGCACTTTTTAGGATTAAGCCTGAGGCTGTACTTTTTAACCCTTCTGAGGAATCTCTTAAGAGCAGTTGGGTGCCCTTCTCTAGTTTCTGACTTAACCATCATGTCATCTACGTACACTTCTACTTCTTTATGTATCATGTCATGAAACATAGTTGTTGCCATTCTTTGGTAGGTTGCACCTGCATTTTTTAGGCCCAAAGGCATTACCCTGTAGCAGTAAGTACCCCATTCTATTATGAAGGACGTCTTTGCTTTGTCGATGATTGCCATTAAAATTTTATTGTATCCAGAAAATCCATCCATGAAGGAATACATTGCACATGAGGCAGCGTTATCTATCAACACATCTATATGAGGCAAAGGGAAGTCATCCTTTGGGCATGCTTTGTTTAGATCTTTGTAGTCAATGCAGATTCTGACCCTTCCATCTTTCATTGGCATTAGCATGATGTTTGCTAACCACTCTGGATAGTCTACCACTTCTAAGAACTTAGCCTTGATTTACTTTTTGATGCCTTCTTTTACCAATTGGGCCTGTTATGGCTTAAGTCTTCACAACTTCTGCTTTACTGGTTTACACCCTTCTTTGGTGGGAATGTAGTGATGAGCGATGTCTCTGTCGATGCCGGGTATGTCTTCGTATGTCCAAGTAAATAGTTTTGAATATTTTATTAATCTTTTTTCAATTTCTCTCTTCTTCTCAGGGGTAACATCTTTTGAAATATGCAAAATGCGTGGTTCATTTTCTGTGCCAATGTTAAATGGTTAAGTGCATATGGAATGAATGTTAAATATGCATGTATTCTAATCAATGCAATGCACACTACCATCATAAATGACATCAAACAAGCAAGAAAAAATTGATTTCATTGCATTAACTTTAGAGTTCATTACATCATCAGTTTTAAATAAAGGAAAAGCAAAGGCTAAAGTTTTCTAGATTAACAGGCAATTCTGTATGCGGCTCACCCACTGCTTATAGGTATTATCAGTAAGATTGTCCCAATCACTGGTGGTAAAGTGATGAATGATTCTGCTTTGCCATGTTGTTTTAAAATGGTTGATGAATTTTTGAGATAATCTTCCTCATGAGAAGTTTGTAGGCCTAGATGGCACGTGCTGTTTTACCTCATACTGTCTTGTTACCAATGTCGGGTAGTAGTGGGTGCACGATCTGAATCCTAAGATTGTTACGCAATTCATATATGTGCATAAGGTCACATGCTCCAGTCTCCACCAAAGGCATCTCCAGGTTATCTGTTCTTCCAGGGCATTTTTCATACTCTCGATCCACTGTTCGACCGAGATATATGCTGAGCGACCATTGATATCTTTGATATGTCTTTGCGGCCACTGATATCTTTGATATGTCTTTCTTTGTGGTTTCTCGGTTGGTACTTCATCCAATTACCAGTAGGTTTTTCCAAAATGCTTTGGTTCTTTTGTAGCCAAATCTAAAGCAACATGGGACTTCCAGTGAAGCTTGAATACTTTTCAGTTCTATAATCATCTAGGCCCTAGATGGTTTCTACCAAGATTACTAGGAAAGGAGTCATTCCACATTCTATGCCTTCGATCACTTGGAGGATCTTGTAATCTCCGAGTCTGTTACCTGACACTGTGAAGTATTGGATGAAGAGGTAGCAAGTGAAAAGTCGTGCCCATGGTAGGCTTCCTGATTCCTTTGTTGTACAGGCATTCAAAAGTTATAGGGGAATTAGTCATTTGTCTATAGTAACTAACTCATCAAGCTTTTATGGGCTTAGGTCAAAGAGTGGTGATCTAAGTCTGGGATATTTGATATCTTAGTCAATGAAGATTGCCTCTTCGGCTTTGGTAGGGGTACATCCTACAATGGCACTAAATTCCTTATATAATGGACATAGTTCCATAGTGTTGAATCGAAACACATGCTCGGATGGATCCCAGAATGACATTGCTACATATAGGAGGTCGTGGTCAAGGCATACATGCTGGAAAGTTTTGATGCATAGAATTCCATAGGATTATAGGCTTTTCCAGTCTGCCTTATCAAGGTTATGTAGAAAATGTCTAGTGAGACTTGTTTGGGCTTGGAGGTTTTCAACCATGGTGCCATCTTCGAGCAGGCTTTGGATCATTACTTTCATTTTCCTAGAATTTTGGTGAGAAGACTCTAGCTTATGGTCACTCATATTGAGATCTTGTTTGCTACACATTAGTGGGATAAAATAAATAAATGATGAATGATGCATGCATGAGATGCGCCTGCAAAAGAACACGATTAGCATGTATGCATGACGTGCTCATGCATAGTCTTATTATGATGGATGCAAATGGCTAAAACGTTAGTATATGTTGTCTATATGTATGTCATGTATGCATGATTATGTAAGAGATTGTTAGTTTTTCCTGCACAAGGAACAAACCAATCACAAGCAAGCTCTTGCTTCCAACCTTATTGCTCCACGAGGTTATTGAATTCTCTTTCCTAGGTGGGTTTTCACTCGATAGTCAGCAGGGGACAATGGTTCTGCTCTTAAACTAGGCTGTTTCGATTTGTATTGATAAGAATCAAGAGGTAAACTATGAAACGATGCTCAAATGCACTCGAGGTAAGCGTATAATATCAATGTGAGAACCAGTCATTAGGTCACAAATGACGTCTATAGTCCTTACACGCCCACGTGTGTAGGGTCTATAGTCAACAAGAGGGGTCCAATTTTATGTCCCCACATTAATATTCGATAAATTTACCAAAAGTCATGAAAGTATTGTTCAAGAATTTACGATTTGATTCTTTCAACGCTAATGCCCGCAATCTAGTCAAATTCCTAACCCATCTATTTGATCTGATAAGGACAAATGGATGATGCTCGTAGGCTTCATCACCGAAAGATGTCGCTATTTGCCAGTTCTCACAAGCTATTCATACTGAGGTGAATGATTCTTATCATTCCTTGCACATCGGGCTTATGTAAGGTAAACAAGGATCACACAGTGTAAGTGTGAGCAGTCTATGAGAACGGATGTAACGACATCAATCAATGATGGAAACTAGAAGTGTCATAGCATTTGTGAATGTCAGGTCAAATGGATAGCATCAGGGCTAGCATGCAAAGCTCAATACGATCCTAGTGGAGATTTCTATTGGTTCATTTACATGGGCTGAGTCGAGGGTATAAGGCTAAGGGCTCCTTTAGTGAGAATGCCCCCCCATGACTAGGGTTACAGACTCTGGTTAGTGAGTCTAGTATTCTTTTGATAACTCGGATTGCCCCCCTTAAGGACTTAGGTTACAGACTCTGGTCAGATGAGTCCGATGAAACCACGAGTAAAGGCTAAAGGTGATAAATCCAAATTGGTCACCCTATGACTCGTGTGGAACCATAGTGGATCACTTTCCGTTATTGTAGGCTAATAGGGACCAAGGTGCACGTGTGATTGTGTAGTGCAGATGCAATGGTGAAGGGCTCCATATGATTGAGTACTAAGTAATGAGAAATAGTTATTTTTGAATTGATCTCTCTAAGCAGAGTCCCTAGTGGAGTCACCACTATGAGCGACCAGGGCAAATTTTGAGGATTCTACGGGACAAGGCAACTTTGTCGGATAAGGCATCAGTTCTGTTTATGGGACAGGGACAAATGATTGGTCTCGGGGGGATGCGAGACGCTTTTTGTTTGGAGTCGCCACTTGGTTTTTTAGAAAACCAGGAAAAGATAAAAGGGACGACATTGGGTCACTCAACGAGTATCGTCCCTATCAGAGATTCTGAGCCCGGGAGATCTCATATACTTTTTGACTATTTCTCATTTTAATACTCAATATATGGCTATTGTAGCACCCTAGTTTCGGTAATGACAATTGATATATACACATTCACATAAGCACGTTGATAATAACGAAAAGTAACAAAAATTAAGTACAATTATTTACAAGGCTTTCCTAATAAATACATTTAAAAAAGAAAAAGAAGATTGTGGAAATGAAAATCTAGCAAATACCTACAAGAAAAAGCTTAACACAACTATGCGCAATTTTATCTATTCATCCATTCGGACAACATGTAAGCATAATAAAGATGATTGATGCATCATGAATGATTAAACAGATGCACATGGTTTATACTCTTGCAAGAATTATTGTAAAGTATTTCTAAATAATAAGATAAACAATGAATGATGATGATTGCATCATTGGACCGTAATATCGAAGCTCTAGCTTAGATAAGGAGCTTTCATGTTTATTGAACGCATATTGATGTAGAATGATGATTTATTATGAGTAAAACAAAGCAGAGATTATTCAACCAGCATGCAAATTGCAAGTCTCATCACACAATCACAATAATTTCTCAACTGTTGGCAGTGATAAAGTAAAATGCAAGATAGTAAAATAAACGTGCAAAAATGATAGATTGGTCCTTAAATTCGACTGAGCTTGTTTGGTGTTTTAAAGCTTTAGCTTCGCGGGATTTTCAAGCTTTCCTCATCGAGAGGTTGAAAATGACATGTAGAATGTAAATTTGTATACTTTTGAAGCGTGCTTTGACAAAGATGAGGGTGGGTTTTGTTTAAAAGTGGTCTAAAAAATCCTACGAAAAATGTAGAAGGAGAGCCAAAATTGTGTGAATTTTGACTCTTGAGTCTTTAATTCGACAGTATTTCAGTGTATGTAGGCTCCCCCAACTCTTGCCTTTTCTTCCTCGGCTCTTGCCTTATCAAAATGGGAGGTAGAGACCCCTATTTATAGAGAAATGTGTCAAAAAAATATGATCACGCATCCTAAGATGCGTGTGTGCATGCGTACCGGGGCACATGATCACGCTAATTTACACGTGATCACACGTTCTAGCGCGCGATCATGTGCTCTTGCGCCTATCACGCGACCTTTCTAGGCTCCATTTGCTCTATTTTTTAGGGTTTTTTTAGACCTTCAAGACGTGTTTTTGATGTCCGTTTTTTCAAAATCAGCTTCCATTTTCACGCATGAGCAAAATGTGTTTAGGTGTGGTCACGCGCCACAATTTTCCTCATGGGATTACATGCACTATTCTGAGGTCACTTCCAAAAGTTTTTAGGGCTTATGAATGTGTTTCTAATGTTCATTTTGTGAAAATCGGCTTTTGATTTTCATAAAGTTGAATCCCGGTCTTACGAGATGAACACCGGTCTGACAAGTTGCATGTTTTGAGCGACGGTTGCTCGAAATGATCTACTTATCATTCCGATAATTCATAATTCATAAAATTGGGGTATGACTTAATGATTCGGTAGCTGGTTTTGTTCGGTTCAAGCTTTTCAGATTCTCGACATATTTCAGAGGCGATACGAATGAACAGACACTTGTCATGTTCGAAGGAATGTTTTCATTACTGGACCTTTTTAGGGAAAGTCAAAATTCAAGGTATGACACATATCATCTTCTAAAAATTCTTTAATATTCACTTTCTGAATAGATCTAATGATGGTTGTGTAACCTCTCCAATTGTCCCTCCCTCATTTACAATCCCTCTCAAATCAACTACAACCATATTGGCTTCAACATTTAATGCAACAATATCTTCTTGCTCATTACTACCAACTACAACCTTACACAGTTACACCTAGCACCCTCTACACCCTTAAAGCCACCACCCAATACAACCTGACAGATAGTATTTAACCCACTTTTAACCGTTAGATCACAAATATTATTTTTTTCTTCTAATATTGTTATCCCCATTAGATATATTATGCTCCACATATAATTGTAGTCTATAATTTTTTTAGAATCTTTATAAAGCTGCTCAAGGACCCCTTGTGCAAAAGCAATAACCCATGTGTTAAGGGCATATGGGGTTTACTCAAGTGCACCTTAACAACCTTCTTATTATATATTTTAGCCCTTATTATGCTTTTTATGCCATCAATCACATCTTCACATGAATAGATATTTTAATGTTCTATTTAAAATAAACTTTCTTACCTCATATGTATCTCTTATGTAAACTATTAGTGTCACTTGTACACCTCAAACAATATATCAACAATATGATCCTTACTACTATATTAAAAAAATCAAACGATAACAAATTAAAATTATGTATAAGTAAGATTACCACTAAATTCAAGCACATATTAAATATAAATGTATGTGTAGAGCTCCTTAACCCAAAAAAAAAAAAAAACAAACAAAAATATTTACAAGTAAAATAGAGGAGTTATTCATACCCCTTAGATTTTTCCTCACAAAAAGTTTTCAATATGTATATAGCATGATTGGAGTAACGTTGGTTATAGAAATTCCCTACATAGATCAACAATGTACTTTGATTTCTTTTTATGAAGATAGCTACTTTTTTTTCGTTCAAAAATTAAAAAAAAAACCCATAATTTGAATGGTTAACTATTAATTAGGTGTAGGTTATTTTAGACTTCCTATAAAATAAGGTTACTTTACCTATCTGAACAACTTCATGTTAATTTTGGCATTCTAAAAATGCTTGCTGACATGATGAGATGTATGGTAAACACTGGGTCTTACTTATGCTAACTGTACGCTTAAGCAAACCTCAATCGGTCAAAACTACTTGATGAGACAAAATTAGTAAGTTTAAACGCTTGAATGAAAAAAAAAAGACCATCAAAATAGCAAAAAGTAAAAAAAATCATAAATCAATTGTGCAATTTTCCCTTCTAAAAAATTTAGTTACTTTTTTATTATTTTATTTTGGGTTTGAAAGAACAACCACCATCAAAGTACCGCTTGATGTTAAATGGGCTCAAATGCTGAAAAGAAAAGTTTTGAAAGTATGTTCCTGAAGGGCTAGCTATGGTATTAAGACTGTAACATCAGTACCCTCAACAATATTATAATTAAGCATGATTATAATTATAGAGATATTAATATACAATTTAAGGAAGCATTGGGAATTAAATTTCTTGGTATGAATAAATTTGAAGAAATTAGAAAGAGATAGGTAAAAAAAAGGAAGGCAAGGAAGTTTGAAGAGTAAAATTGAGATTTAGGAAAGGATTTGATTATATATACATATATATATATATTATAATAATAAAAAAACTTGGGTACCAAGCTAAAAAAATAAATTAATTTAATTAGTTAAAGGATTAAAAAAAAAAAAAGCACATGTGTCATTTTTGTGGTGGCCTAAGGCCATAATTATCTTTTAAAGATGTAGGACTTATCTTGTGGGAGAAGGATAGCTTCATTTTGGAGTTCTTCTCTTAACAATAGAAAAAAAAAAAAGAAATTGAGAGAAAGAGGTGAAGGAGCTCTAGAAGGTGAGTGAAATTTCTTTCCTTTTCTTCTTTTAGATTTGTCTCATAATTTTTGTTTAATTGATTATCTTCTTGTTGGTGAGGGGAATTTTCCTTTTCTCTTCTTGGATTCTTTTTATTTAATTGAACATCTATTTGTTGGTAAGCAAAAATCAAGTTTTTACTTGTTTCCTAAAGTTTATTTCCTTGGAACTTTTTGTTTAGTTGAGTTTTAATTCCTGAAAAATTCTGAAATTTAATGTTCTAAAACTATTTGTTGAAGTTAATTGTTTAAGTATGATTTGTATGAATGTTATGAAAATCTTGGTTTATACTTGCTGAGAATTCATCTAGGAATAAAAAGATGTACCATTAAAGTTTGAGTAATTTTGTGCACCCGTGAACTGTAAAAGTATGTAAGCAATATCTGAAGCTCTATAGCTCCAAATAAGATGAACTTTATGTCTATAGAAACCTAAAGGTGTTGCCTACAAATTTTTTAGAAAAAAGAAAAACTTAGTTCTGCCATTTTAATAGTCTTTTAGAGCAACACATTTTAGTGCGCACAATCTGTAGACAACTTGACCATGCTCAATTAGTATTGATGTTACTCCTTCTATACACATCCAATTGGTGTAAAATCAATTTCAAACCACTCTAGATACACACAAATTTAAATCTGAATAATTTTATTGAAGAATATAAACCATAGAATTTTGGTGAATTTTTTATTGCACCTTATGAATTTTGTCAAGCTGATAGTCTATTGAGTAGGATCATTGAATTTCAAAAGACCATAACTTCAGCTCTGAAACTCCAAATGAGGTGACTATTGATTCTATAGAAACTTGGAAATGTTATCTATAAATTTTTAGCTATAAGAGCTGATTTAGCTTTTATGATGATTGAACGAAGCCATAATTTTTAATACTCAATCTGTAAGAGTAATTGAGTTGATTGTGATTCGACCTCTGTAAATTTATTTGTGGTTATCAATTTGAGGTCAAATTTTTATGGTATATACTAGACACATAAATATAATATTTTATAAAATTTTAGCTTCCAAATCCTTCCCTAAAATTCTCAGGAATTTTTTAAAGTTAGCCCTACAAATCTACTTTGGTGGAGTCATTATATCTAGTTCAATTGAGTTTTGATTGAGCAAATGGTGGGGTTAGGCTATGGAATCTTGAGCACATGTTAATGGTTTAGTGGTGATTATATCCAAATGTGCCCATATTGAAATTAAGGATAATTGTAGGTCATTAATGGGCGTGAAGTTCAAGTGGACAACTTACATGCAACCATGGACATGCATGTATATTAAGTAGAATATTTTGTGAAATGAAAAGTAAATTCTATATACCTTTACCCCAAAGGTATACCTAGGGCATTAATTAAGTATTCGAAGGGTATACTTGCACTCCAAAGGTATATGTGTTTAGATATGAAAAGTGGTTAAAATATTTTATTTTAAGAAATTGTTTGGAGTATACCTTATGGTAATATAATCGGTATACAATAGGTTGATTTTAGGAATATTTTTCATAGACATAAGAAGTATATTTTGTATATGAAAAGTGTGTATAGTATTTATCAATAAGAAATTGATGAATGTGCCTTGAATTAAAAAGAGCAATGAATAAACACCGTATGTTGGAGGTAGTAAGACCATGTCTGGGACATGGCGGAGCTGGTAAATGTGTATAGCCGCTGCCTGGGCCGGGTGCACATTTTACCTTGAAGATGTAAGGCATGCCTAGAAAATATGTATAGTCATTGCCTGTGGCCGGATACATAGTTTGAAGTGTGATAGCCGATGCCTGGGGCCGGATGCACATTTTATTTAGTAGATGTAAGACCATGCCTAGGATATATGTATAGTTATTGCCTGAGGTCGGATACATATTTTGTCTATAGTTTGGCAATCGGGAGAAATTGACAGAAGTGAGATATATATATATATATATATATATATATATATATATATATATATTTGGGACATGGCAGAGCTGGTAAATGTGTATAGCTGCTGCCTGGGGCTAGGTGCACATTTTACCTTGAAGATGTAAGGCATGCCTAGAAAATATGTATAGTCGTTGCCTATGGCTAGATACATATTTTGAAGTGTGTATAGCTGATGTCTGGGGCTGGATGCACATTTTATTTAGTAGATGTAAGACCATGCCTAGAATATATGTATAGCCGTTGCCTGAGGTTGGATACATATTTTGTCTATGGTTTGGCAATCGGGAGAAATTGACAGAATTGAGATATATATATATATTGGCTTAAGTGCTGATCACACTTAAGACGTCGTATGCATACTGACGTTATTGTTTGGTTTCGGTATAGTGCGGGTACATACTATATCCGATGTCAATGTTATATGTGTGTAGTTTACTCTAGTAATGCTCTTATTATGAATTATTTCGTGAAGCTATGCCATTATATTGCGTTGATTTATTTTATTATGATTAATGTTATTGAGATCACCTGAGACTTTGATATTATAATATTATGGGCTATTTTATATAAATGACTTGCTGCAAAGTACTTTTGAGTAAATTGATATTATTTGTTTACAATAAAATTTATATTATTTGTTTACAATACAAACTATAAGTGAATTGTAAGTATATATATGAAACCATGACCTGTGATATTCTTATTTTCCTATATTATTTGTTACTTTCCTTTGTTGTTCACTCACTGAGTATTTCCTTAGAAGTACTCACCCCTCTCTGAACATAATTTTTACAGAGTAGTCGTTGATGGCTTGAGCGTGGATATGAACAAGACTTCAAATTGGGTGTTGGCAATTTAGTGGAAGAGCATGTAGGAAATTAGTGTACAACCTTTGGAATTACATGAATAAGGTTGATTTAGTACCAAGTGTACTATGTAAGAGGGAGAGAGATATGTATTTTGGTATTTTGGTGATATGGACAATTTTATGATATGTAACTGAAGTTGATATCTCTCTTGCCATCTTATGGAAACATCTTGAACTGTTATTTATTAATTAGGCCAATTACCATTGGAAGTTACTTTTAGATAATGTTCCTACCTATTGGTTCCTTCGATGTGCTATTATACAGTGATAATGCTCATAGATGGTGTCAATAGGAAGGGGAGTTACAAAGACTCATTCTTGTTAGAGGAAATTTCATCCACTGTCCTCTTTGACCAGCTTTCTATCATTCGTGGCCCACTCATCTTTCTTCTTTCACTTTTGTTTTTCCGTCTTTCAATTTTGTACCACTTTTGCTCCATGATTTCATTTTTGTTTTTGATGTTTCGCGTGTTTTTTTTTCAATTTTTTCTATAATTTTTTACGTATTTTATTATTTTTGAAGGCAACTTTAATTTAAGTTAATT
Organism: Mallotus repandus; assembly: GCA_949671775.1. Lineage (NCBI taxonomy): Eukaryota > Viridiplantae > Streptophyta > Magnoliopsida > Malpighiales > Euphorbiaceae > Mallotus > Mallotus repandus. Next base: position 29,648 of record CATIWM010305643.1, read on the forward strand.
GTATATATTTATTTAATTTGTATATTTTAAATAATTTAATTTTATATTCTAAATAACAATTTTTTATTTTGAAACTTACTATTATTTAAAATAAAAAAAATTAAGCTAATTAAACTAAAAATTACCCATAGTCTTCAATAAGTATTTTTTCATAATTATTTAGCATTTATAAATTAAACTAATTAAAGTAAAAATAGCTCAAAGTATTCAATAATTATTTTTTAAATAAAAATAACAAAAAAATTATGAAATATATCAAATAAATTATTATTTTTATCACTAATACTAATAAAAGTAAAAATTATATTTATGATCTTAATTTTATTATTAATAATGAAAAAACAACAAAAATCAACAACTGCAATTTTTTGTTGCTTTTGTTGATTTTTGTTGTTTTTGTTATTTCAGTTATAATTTTCAATTGTTTTTGTTGTTTTTCTTAGTTTATATTTGTTGATTTTTGCTAAAAATAAAAAAATAACAATAAAAACTAGGAGCTATATAAAAAAAATATTAGTTTTATCATTAACACTAATAAAAGTAAAAATTTTATTTATAACCTTAATTTTGTCATTAATAATGAAAAAATAATTTAAAAAATAAACAACATAGAATTTTGTTAAATTTTTTTATTTTTATTGTTTTGTTGCTTCAGTTGTTTTTAATTTTTTTTTTGTTTCGGTTTGTTGATTTTTTTTTATTTTTTTGGCTTTTTTTTTGTTGATGTTACAAATACATAATAAGCATTGTAAGCTTGTTACATATTGATGATCAACTAGTATCAAAAAAAAAATTTTTTTTAAAGTTGTTTGACATTTGAATAAACAAATTAAAGTAAAAAAAAAAAATCTTTATTCTTTTAGAATATAAAAGGAGAAAATTTTGTTTATTTATTCTTGTTACAACAGTAGAAGATATTTATTGCTTTGTTTAACAACAATTGAAGATGTTTTGTTGATAATTATTCATTTGAAAAAAATGGGTCTTAAGAGAAAAATATATTGAGAAAAGAAAGAAAATGTTGAGAATAAAATGAAGACAGTACCTTAAAAATAAAAAAAAACATTGAGAAAAAAAGTTGAGAAAAAAAGATGAAAACATTAGAAAAAAATGTTGAGAAAAAAAAAATAAATATAATACTATAAA
>CATIWM010305678.1:0-39886 GCA_949671775.1 Mallotus repandus
TGGCATGCAAGGTGGCATGTTAATGATGTGGTGTAAAAGAAGTTCAATTTGTGCACTACTATCTAAAGTTGCTTGTGTCTACACTTATATATATCCTTAGAAGTGTTCTAAGGAAAAAAGGTTGCTTACCCACTTTGAGAAAATTAGTGGAAAGTGTAGAGACACAAATTATACTAAAATGAAACACAACATATACCAAAAACAAAACTCAAGGTTCTTGCAAGGGATTGAGTTTGTGCAAGTTTTTAAAGGGTCATTTTAGAGGGACTTGCGACTCTACTTGATCAAGGCAAGAAGGTGATTTGGTAAAGCTTTGGTGTTTCAAGCTAGAGGCCTAACACTTGGGAGGCTAAGCATTGATTCAAGAGTTGAACCAAAAAATCCAAAGCTTGTAGAACACTTATGGTTTACATCAAACTTAGGAGAATGTAAGTATTTCGCAACTTAAAATTCTTAGGTTGTTGTGTTTACATGTTGATGTAATTATTTAGCTATGTGCAAATTGGATCCTTGGGATTGGAATTCTTCATTTGATGAAGCGTTATGTAAAGTAAATTTTTGAAATTTACTCTACTAAGGCTTGTGCTCACCACACATGTAATTAAAGCCTAAGTAGCATAACCGATTCCTGACATGCAACACATAGCTCCTTCCAATCAGTTTCCATGTATGATTCCAAGGTATAGTACCACTAGACTGCTTGATAATATGGGCATTGGTCAAGCCAATAGCCTTTGTGTAGGTCACATATTATTTCAGATGCAAATACGGATCATCAGTTCCAACATAGTTCTTCATGTCGGGGAACTTGAATTTCTAAGGGAGGGGACTGTCATCCTTATCCAAGTTAAGGTCAATATAGTCCATTAGAGCATTAATTCCCTTCCCTTTCATCATCATTTGGACTTGAGTCATGGCCTTGGTCATGTTTTTAGCCCAATCAATTTTTTCCACGCTCTAAGAAATGTCCACATTTTCCCATCCTACCGGATCTACCAATAAAGACTCAAGATCATCCTCTATCCAATTTCTCACAGAATTCTTAACATCAAGGTTAAATAGTGGTTGCTAATGCACCGGTTGTTTCTGTCGAGCCGCTCCCATCATTTCTCAGATAATTGTTTAAGTTTGATAAGCTAACTCTGCTTTCAACTGTTCCTTGAAGGCTTTGGGATCAAAATTTGCCATTGTTGTTTCTTCAAGAATTCTGACTAGACAACCAATGCTAGATTATGCCCAAACGGAAGACTGGTGTAGATCTATATATATAACCACCATGGATTAGAAATATGCATGATATGTATTCATGAAATACAAGTTCATTTTACTATTTAGAAAAGATAAACGCACACTCTATTTACAAACATAAAGAAATAGACACAAAGTTCACAAATGGTAATCTCCACCTTTATTTCTCCCACACACGTATTCAAATGGTGAGTTTCTTATCCTAGGATTTTTGGTGTGGGTTTGGTTATCAACGAGGGATAACAAAATCGACATATGCAAGAAAACTCTCAAGACGATACAAACAAGTAGCACTTCCTTTGAATAAAACCAAAGTCCACTATAATGGGCCATAGTAGGCATTAAAGGCCCAACTTGAGATAGTCCATTTACAATGGGCTTGGGTTTTATATCAAGGACTACTATATGGCATAAAGCTCATGCATTTGGGCAAAAACTTAAGGAAAATTACTAAGCCATTATATGAGCTGAGTCTTGGGTATTAGGCTTTGACTCCCACAGTAATATACCTTCATTACGTCTCCTCACTCAAGGGTCTATGTGATGTGGACAAGTACGTGCTATGAGTGACAATAGCTAAATACTCCACTACCAGGTTTAAGTGAAACACAGGCAGTAAAACAATGACTATTATAGGGTTATTCAGGACTGAGTGCACATTAACGCAAAATACTGGAATCAGTTTCTCTATCCCCAGTGGAGTCGCCACTATAGGCAGCAGGGTTCAGTGCGCGTCTAAGTGTTTGGCAACCACGACACTGTATGGACTCAAGGCCCACTAGATAATATAATGTGGGCTTGAGGTCTATATCGGAGATGGGAGTCACCACCCGGATAAAGGCCCAAGATACACTTTTACAGCAACTGGATCCCATGGAGGGCCCCTAGCAACCGTTATCAGAGATTACGCTCAGAAACTGGTATGGACTTTTGAATGCCCACCCAACCTTATGGTTGGCCTCCATTTGTGATTTGTATTTTATTACCTTTAATTATTAAATTATTTCTTTGTTTTAGCGTGCATAATAGCAATTATTTCCTAACAAGATTTCAATTTTACACTTAGGCCTAAATTTGCACATTAATCCAATTTCATGCCCATAAGTCCAACATTCATCACAATAAAATAAACATAAAGCTCATAAAAAGAAATGGGGGGAGAAGAAAAGATTACAACCCTTTAAATATACAAATAAATAAAACAAAGAAAACAAACTAAAATAAATTAAACATGCAAAGAAATGAGGGAGGAGAATAGATTACAACCCTTTTAAAATAGATAAAATTAATTTCAGAATAAATAAAAATAAATCTAAAGGTCTTCTAAAATTGGGGTAATAATTTGGTGATTAATAATCACACTAATTCATTCCTAAAAAATAAAATTATTAATCTCTCACAAATAAAAATAAAGCCTACAAGAAAGAAAATCACAAAGTTAATTTCATGAAAATAACAAAAGACAAATAAAGATAATTAAGCAAATAAATGTTTAATTAAACAAAACATCAAGATAGCAACATAAGGAAAATAAAAATATATAAATATATAAATAAAAAAAACCACAAATTGCACCAAAAACATATAAAAAATCAAAATTATCATAAATATAAATCTAACAAATATAAAAACTATTCTAAAATATCAATGCATGCATGCCAAAATTCAAAAGAAAATCAAGTAATAAATAGCAGAACATATAACCGGATTCACATAAAACATTTATAAATTAAAACTGAATCAATAGCTAATAATTTAAATAAAATGCATGAATTAAACATGGAATAAAAGAGATGTAGTGATGCCTCATTGGCAACTAAGGCGATATTAAATCACCTTATACCAAACGGATAATGCCTCTTTAAAGAGACGTCACCTGAGTTACAGGCACAGAAATAAACTTAGTTATTTTTCTTAAATCGAACATAAAGAAAATTATAATATTTCAAAGTAAATAATAATAAAATCACAAATTTCAACAAGGAATTTCACAAATATATCTTTCATGCAAGAATTTATTAAACAAAGAAATATGGGTGAAAACAAAGGACTTTACTATTTTATTGTGTTTAATTCCCTAACTTTAGCCCTCAAAAGTTGAATTTGGCTATTGCACTAATGAAATGTAAGAGCTTTCCTTGTTCTCTTAGAAAATGGACTCCGGTTCTTCCTCCCTTCTTCCCTTTTCTCTTTGTTTCAGATTTCTTTCCAAAATGCCTTCAGTTGCTCTCAATTTTTCTCTCTGTGCTTTCTGTCAACTTCCCAAAAGTTGCCAAAAGATCCCTTCTCTCCATTTTTAATTCTCTAACCTGTATTTACTCATATTTAAGAGCCTTCACCCCTTCTTCGTTCTGTCGGAAACATCCTAATTATTGTTGAAGCATGTTGGGATGTGCAAAGGCAATAATTGAAGCATTTCATGAGCCATTATTGCTCCATTTTTTAAAAGTAGAATAAGGGCGATCAGGCGGCGGCACTATAATAAGGCATCACGTCTTCAAATCACTACCAAAGAGGTGATGCCTCTTCGGTCAGGCATCACATCTTTGTCCTTAGGTTGAGGCTTTTCCTACCTTAGGCTTTATGGGCCTTAGGCCTAGTTTGAACTTAATCCCTCAAAATTGAGTTTCTGGTCCACTTCTGAAAGGATTTCTATCTTTAAGTCCATTTTTAATAGAGTTTTAGGTCAGGTCTTACATTCAGTGCTTATCAATTTTTATCATTGGGCTTCTGTTGCTGGTCGATCAAACCGGGTATCCACACATGGTTTTAACCCTATAAGTGTAATAGGGACATGAAAGTTTGATCATAAAGCAGTTAGAAATGCATTGTCTAAATGGTCATTGTTGATGAGCAGCCATTTAAATTTGTTAAGGGGAAGGGATTCAAACATTTTATATTTATTGCATGTCCTAGGTTCAATATACCTAGCAGATGGACAGTCAACTGAGACTGTTATAATACATATTTAGATGCAAGGCTGAAATTGAAAACTATTTTTAGGAATCACTACCAAACTCAAAGAGTCAACATCATAACTGACTCTTGGACTTCAATTTAACACATTAACTACATGTGCATTACTACTCTTTACATTGATGTTGAGTGGAAGCTCAAGAAAAAAAATAATCATTTCATTTGTCCTTTTACTTCTCACAGGGGTGAGTACATTGCAAAAAGTTTAGAAAACTGTCTTCTTGAATGGGGTATCAAAAATGCTTTCACTGTGACAGTAAATAATGCATCTTCAAATGACATTGCACTTTTTTTTTTTACAAAAATTAATGTCCTGGGGTACATATGATGCTAAAATTAAGTATGTTCATATGTGATGCATTGGTTAGGCAGTGATAAGTTGGAATACATGGAGTATTCCCTGACTCAAATTCATGGGAAATCTGTGGGTGGAAGCTTCTACTTTAATGCTAAATCTGCATTGTTTGAACTCTTTGATGATTACTTTGCTTCTTTAAAACCTCCTTCTCAAGCTTATTCACAATCTGGCCTCTCAATTGATGTCTATGAACCTACTTCTAATGATATTGGGAAATCAATGTCCTTGTTAAAAGCCAGATTTAAGAAGCACAAGATGGAACTTGGAATTGGTAGGAGTAAAAAATATGAGTTAGATATTTATCTCTTAAAGTCTGTTATTGAGGAGGAGGGCACATTTAATATTCTCAGACAGTGGAAAATCAATTTTGAGAGATTTCTAATTCTATCAAGCGTAGCACATGATGTATTAGTTATGCCCATCTCCACTGTAGCTTCTGAATATGCATTTAGCACAGGAGGGAGAGTGCTTAATTGTTTTAGAAGTTCTTTGACTCCCAAATTTATGAAAGAATTAATCTATTCTTAGGACTGTTTGAGATTGTCTACAAATCCAATCTTAATTGAAGAGACCTTAGATGAGGTTGAGAATTTTGAGAAAGGTATACTCTGTAATTTTTCATGTTTACATTCTTTAACTTTTCATGTTTTTGCTTTTAATGATCTTTCTTCTAATTTCTTTCTCTCTCTTTTTTCAGAGTTACCCCCAGTTAGAGTTGGTCCTACTATGGCATCATTAAGTGCCACTTAGATGAATTTTCAGTAATATTGAATTGATTTCACTAACTATTTGAATTACTGACTGTTGTGCATATGTTGCGCATTTCTTTTCAATTTATGATGTGCATGTGCTAAGTGTTGTTTGAAATATGACCTACACTGAAGTGGATGACCTGTGGAAGTTGCCAGTGTTGTTGTTGTATTTGCTTATGCTAGAAATGTGACCAACACTGAAGTGGTTGTCATGTGGAAGCTGCTAGCGTTGTTGTTGCATTTGTTTATGCTATTTTATGAGCTATGATAATGCTTCCACCTAATTACTTCTGATAAGTAAAAATGCTTGTTGAAATTTCTCTAGTGGCATGTATTTGTTCCTAGAAATTATGGCTGCATTTTTACAATAAATTACAAGAAATTATATTTGAGCCCACTTTGCTTACATTTTCCTTTCTACTTAGCTTTTACTTTATAGAATGAACCTGCTTTTTAATTATGTCTACTTTCTTTTCAATTCTTTGAAACTGCTTCTCACTCCTGTGACCATGCTTTTCAATTATATAATGATGCTTTAGTTTTTTGATTTGTTGCATTTCTGTGAATATGAATGTCCAATGATGAAGCTTCCACCTAAGTTTCTATGCAGATTGTGTGAATGTATTTGCTAAAATTTCTTTGGTGACATTGTTGCTAGAAACTGTGGCTGTATTTAGACATGACTAGAATACTTAAAGAGATGAGTCTTTATTTTTCATTATTTGCTTTACAATTCATATTTTGTAATTCTGTCTACTTCTATTTATGTTAAAATGCAGGAATTGTAATTTTTTTAGTGTAGAATTGCTCTATTTGCAATCAGATTTTTTTTTTTGCATGATGTGCAGGCTCTTTAATTGCATATAATTTTAAGAAGAAAACACTTTTAATTAATAAAATTGTACTAACATTTCATGGGAAAAACTCTCTATAATTATAAAAGTTCTATAAAATTAATTTATTTTCCTATAAAATAACAATTTAGCAACAAAATACATCAAGTTATAATGAAAAATATCAATTCTTATATTTAAAAAAAAATAACGTTATTTAAAAAAATCTTTTAATAGTTTGATAAATTAAATTTTTCTAATTGAAATAATTTACTTTATTTTGAAACAAAATTATATATCATAGAAAATCCATATGTTTATATTGTAAATATAACTTTTTATTAACAAAGTAAAAACTAAAATATTTTCATTAAGTTATAACATATTTAATATAAATTATAATTTCCTTGTAATATATAAGTTTGTACATGTTTATTTTTACCTATAATATCTGTAACATATATATAATATCAAATAATTAATATTTTAAATTGCAAATTAGTTAAGGAGTACAGAAAGAAATCATCTCGCAAGCGTAACAATCCGAGTTCTATTGAGTTTAGAATTAACTTATTATTAAATGAACCTTAATTGTAATTAGCAAGCAAGATATGCTAATTATGTATTATTTAGCTGTGATAAAAGGGTTTATGCTTCCCATTACAAAATTAATTAGCAAACAAAAACTTAAGAAAGAAAGCAAAAACAAACGAAACCTAGATATAGAGAATGATATGCAAATGATAACATTTTTTTTTTGGTATAAGATGCAAAATTGCATACAAATACCTTATAGTAACATCATTATTGGTTCCATCACAGGTCCAAATCATTGATGATTAAAAAGAAAAAACCAACAACAACAAGAACAAAAATTTACACAATTATTTGCATTGCTTCATCTACTATTCATGAACTGCAATATCATTATAGAGCCTCTTAATCAATAGGATTAGCCAAGCAGCAAAGTGACAAGAACCAGCAAAACAAGTACTAGTTTTCTATCACTGACTTGATGCACCCAGTTAGGGTAGTTTTTTTGCACTTTCCCTAACATTAATAGATAGGGTGACCCAACGTAAGTCACAATCACCATGCAGATCAAATGAACCTTATGCCTTGGCATGAGGCTTATAATGTAGAGTAAAATCAACACCAAATCTAAACAATATAATGCAAAATATTGGCTTATGCTTCTTAACATCATTTGGAGACAATGCGCCCTTTGAATCGTTGGTCTGTCCGGTAGAGCCGGACGCCATTGTTGTTGGCCTGCAACTATCTCCGCGCGAAGCAATTCCTTCATTAGAGAGGTAATAAAATAGCTTTAACGTTTTGCTATTGTTGCTTAACAACTGAAGTTTTATGGGTTTAGAGGACTGGCATACTGTTTAAAAAATTTTTTAAAAAAAAACATGAATTGGATTAAAAAAAACAAAGACTTGACTAATGGAGTCTTCTTAGAAGACTTGAGCATGTTTTGTCTTTTGAAGACTTTGAATTTTATAGGATTACAGAGTGGATTTCATTTATGGCCACTACAGTATTCTGTCAAATGTAATGAATGAAGGGCTAAAAAATTTCAAACTAAACCTATATAATAATTTGATTTTGGGTTGAATTTAAAATTTAAATTAAAGGTTTGATTTTGTTAATTATCCCCTAAAATCAATTCTATAAATAATTGCTTAATAATATTTTATAAAAAATTTAATTTGTAGAGTTTTATTATTTTTATTTTTATTTTTTGATTATTTTATAATTTTTATTTTTGATAAAAGGAAAGTTAGTAATACCATTTGTTCTACCTGATCTTATATAAATCCAAATTCAACATTTCATAAATTAAGGGTTGGTTAGTTTATATTCTAAAATTGAAATTGAAATAAAAAAAAATATAAAAAATAAAATAAAAATTTTAATAATTTCGTTCACTTCAAAATTAAAATTGAAATTAAAGTCAATATTATTTAATTTTACATATTAATTAGAACTACTTTTTAAATTCTTATTTAACTACTAAAATCTTATTATAATTATTTTCTTAAAAAAAAAAAACTTTACACACTTATGATTGTTGAATTTATTTATGTTAATCATTTTAATGTTATACGTCTAGACTCTTGGCCGTCTCCAGTACGGTGCTTTCTCAGTGTCTCTCGTCCAGTTAAGTGCTCGAAAACGATATAAAATTGAGGCAGAAAGTCATGAATCGGTGGATGATAAGAACCTGTACACATCTGTGGGGCAACATTATTCAAATACAACAGGATTTTGATTTTTATTTTTTTTTGTCAGGTTACAATTTTTTGGCGTGACCAGCGGATTGCCCGTGAAGGGCTTGGCCGTCATTGATTAGAATTACAAATAATGGAAATTTCACATGACTTTCAATTTAAATGAAAGTCAATGCTTTGATCAACTCCAACCCCAGCATTTTTTCTCATCCCAACATTAACGAAAAGTAATTGTCATTAGCAAGTAAAATATGCTTATTATATATATATTATTTAGCTGTGAGAAAAGGGTATATACTTCCCATTACAAAACTAATTAGCAAACAAAAAACTTAAGAAAGAAAGGAAAAACAAAATCTGACCATGACTTTTTTTTTAATAGGAGTTTATATGATTTATGTATCAATGGACTGCATAACATGAGACAGTCCTCTTCTTTTAAACATATGATGATAAATTTTGAATTTTGCACATCATGATGCCTTTAAAAAAAAAATTTGAATCTATCAGTGACTTGATGGACCAACTTAATTAGGGTAGTTTTGCACTTTTCCTAACATTAACAGATAAGTTGATTTGGACCAACTTAGGGTCGGTTTCACATAAACAAACAAAGAATTGAGCATTTTTTTCCTTTTGAAGACTTTGAATGTTGGAGGATTACATAGTAGATCCCATTGATCGCCGCAACAGTGTTTTATCAAATGAAATTAATGAAGGGCTAAATTTCGAAAATTCTAAAAGTTTGTGGTAAACTTATAAAATAATTTTAATTTAAAATTTAAATAAAAAGTTTGATTTTGTTGATTATCGCTTAAAGTCAATTCTACAAATAATTAATTAAAAATATTATATAAAATTTTGAATATTTATAGTTCTATAATTTTTATTTTTGATAAAAGAAAAGTTAATAATACCATTGGCTTTGCTCCACCCGGTCTTACCTGAACCCAAATTCAACTTTTTTACATATCAAGGGTCGGTTGCATTTGTACTCCAAAATCAAAATGGAAATTGAAGTTGGTTGATTTTAAAATTAAAATTGAAATTAAGCTCTATTTATTTGTGAAAAATATTTTTTTAGAAAATATTTTTTTTATTTTTTAATGTTTGGATTGTCAAAAAAAATAAGTCAAAGAAAAATAAATATTTAGTCAATAAAAAATAACTTAAAAATAAGGAAAAATTATTTCTCATTTCAAGAATGGAAAAATAAGAGAAATTTACTTGTAATGCTCATCCTTTTATTTTTTTTATATTTTTCTCATCTTTTTTTTTTATTTTATTCTTATTTTGTTCCTTCTCTCCTTATTTTTTTATTTTTTGTCTTCTCTTCTTTTCTTTTTTTACTTTTTTTTATTTTTAATTTTTCCCTCTCAACCCTTTCTTTTTCCTTTTATTTTTTTATAGATTAATTATGATATAGATTTTGTATCAATACATCGAGTCCATTATAAAAGAGATAATTTGTAAAAAATATACATTAGGTGCATTATCAAGACATCATTTGAATAGTAAAAAGTGTTCATATAAAAAAATGATATTTTCCAATTGTTTTCCAATATTGTAGCCAAACATTGGAAAATCTCTAACAAAATATTTTTCGTAAACAAACGGAGCCTTAGAGAGTATCTATCTGTTAAAATATTTTTACAATTACTTTTAAAATTATTATGTTTTTTATAATTACTTTTACACATTAATTATAATTACATTATAATTAGTTTTTATTTTTTTTCTTTTAAACTGGTTGGAGTGGTTAATTCCTCACACAAGAGAGGAAAGCAGGGAAAAGAGATTCGAACCGTGCTCTCCATATCAGATGTTTACAACTTTTGACAGTTAAACTACTCATAGAGGACTTTTAAATTTTGTATTTTACTTCTAAATCTTATTATAATTATGAGAAAATGTGCAAATTGGACCCCCACATTTTGCCTATTTTCACATTGGACCCTATGTTTTTTTTTGTCTCAAACCAAACTTCTATTTTAAAAATTTGGACCATATTGGACATTTATTAAGTACAATCAAATTCTATAACTTTTTTTAGTATAATTAAGTCTTATAAATTAATAAAAAAATAATTTTAAGGTTACTAACAAATAAAATTGGTAATTTTTTTAGAAATATATATATATATATAACCTAATTATAAAATTTTAAAAGTTTTTAAACATATAAAATAATTCTTTAAGAATTTTATAATGATCAATTTCTAAAAGAAATATCAATTTTATTTGTCAGTATCCGTTAAAATTAATTCTTTATTAATTAAAAGGTCTTAATTGGACTACAAACAAGTTACAGTATTTGATTGTACTCAATAAAGGTCAAATGTGGTCTAAATTTTCAAAATGGAGGTTCCAATTTGAGAAAAAAAAATATAAGAGTCCAACGTGAAATTAGAGCAAAATTTGGGGTGCAATTTGCATCTTTTCCCTTATAAGTTTTTTTTTAAAAAAAAAATTGTATAGATTTATGTTAACAATTCTGGTACTCTCCATTACGTTCTCTCTCTCTTTTGTCCAAGTCAAGTCGTCCCTATGCTTTGAAAAAAATGGCAATCCTTGTTTGACACGACAAACCAAATAGCAGCCAAACCATTACCATTCTTATTTACTTGAGTTGGTTTCTGCTTGACTTATTTATTTGATTAATTTTCATCAAGATTTCACTTAATTTGTAGATTGTTTGGTTCTTGGCTTTTGAATTTTGTTTCTCTTCTCTTTTTTCTTGTTCAGGTGAATTCGACAGTTTTCTTGACGAAAATGTTGTCGGGTAGGCAAGTGTTGAAGCTTTTGATAAGCAGCTGTCTCTGGTTATTGCTTAGCTGCAGTTTAAGCTATGCCACAGAGACTGATATTGCATGCTTGAAAAGTATTAAAGCCTCATTTGAAGACCCTTTTAATTACTTGAAGTCTTCTTGGGATTTTACCAACAATACTGAAGGATTCATTTGTAGATTTGTTGGGGTTGACTGTTGGCACCCTGATGAAAACAAGGTCTTGAATCTTCGGCTTTCAGATCTGGGGCTTAAGGGTCAGTTCCCTTTTGGCCTCCAGAATTGCACAAGCATAACAGGTGTTGACCTTTCAAACAATGAGCTAACTGGATCTATTCCTGCTAATGTTTCTAAAACACTTAAGTTTGTGACGTCCCTTGATCTCTCATTCAACAATTTCAGTGGAGCAATACCAGCGGACCTTGCAAATTGTAGCTATTTGAATGTTCTTAAGCTCGACCACAACCGGTTGTCAGGCCAAATTCCGGCACAATTGGGGTCGCTCCAACGGCTTAAAACGTTCAGTGTAGCTAATAATAAGTTGGTTGGACCAGTGCCAAATTTCACCAATGCAAAATTTCCAGCAGATAGCTATGCAAATAATACAGCGCTGTGTGGTGGGCCTTTGGAGGCCTGTACTACTGGCTAGTAAGAATTCGTGTGATTGTTTTTACCATTATGGATTTTAAAATGCAATTTTTTTTTTAATGTTGTTGATTTATGAAATTAATATTTATTTAATTTAAAAGGATAGAATTATTTATACATATTTTTCTTTTCAATTACATTTTTGAGCATTTATCTCGTTAATACTTTTGTGATTATCTTGCATATGATCACCAGCATGTTGAAATGTTCACTTGCCACCTGCAGCAATGACTGGACAAATCTTGGTTATTTTTTGGATGAATTATTATTATGGATAATAATTATTATTATGTGTTTTTTCATGGAAGAATTATTATTATTGCTGAAAGTAGTTTTACTTTGATATGGTGAGAAGTCTATGATTGATCTTGGGTTAGATTTTTTTTTTTTAATCATTTGAAGATAGTCACACCACTAAGGCTAGGTACTACATGTGTAAAAAATTATTTAAGCATATTGGTAAACTATGGCTTATTTATTATATTATTTTTCTTTAAATCGGTTAATTTTTTACCATAAAAAAAATAGGTTCGAACTTTGCTCTACTCTTGACGGACAACTTTTTTTATTATATTAGCCTTCTCAAATTATACCGCTTTATAATATAGCTTATTAGAATGAGGTGAGTTTGGGAGTTAAAACTAGTGACCAAAGTGGTTGTCAACTAGTACAGAATAAGATGATGCTTCCTACAACTTCAGTAGTTAATTACAAACCCAAATAATAACATGTTGATTGTAGTTTTTTTTTTTTTTATGTGATAAATACGCCTACTTTGAAAATCAATACTTGCACTCTTTCAAAAACATATTCACTAAAACAGTTTCCGGTGGCAGTTCACGAGTACATATGAGTATTAAGAGTACTAAATGTTACGAGTATTAAGAGTACTAAATGTTACGGGATCATTACCTTTTCCGATTAGTCCATTAGGGTGTGCAGTGCTCACATTTATAAGTCTAAAACTTCCCCATAACTTTTTAATGTGAGATTTATGACATTTTATCTCATCTGATTGTGCAATGCCTTCGTTACACCGTTGTCAAAGGAGAGAGACCACCTGGATATCTAAGGACTAACTTATTGCTTTGATACTCCAACAGTTCAGGCCTATCTCGCCCTGATATCTCTCATGAGGACCCAACATTGGAGAGGAGTAGGGTCGACTCTGATACCATTTGTCACAGAGTCATTACCTTCTCCTCAAAAGACTAGTCTATTAGGGTGTGCGGTGCCCACGTTTATAAGCTTAAGCCCTCTCCCACAACTTTCCAATGTGAGATTTGTGATATTAAGCTTATAATCATCACTACTAAATACAACATAAGAGGAAGAAGAGAATTGTTAAGTTCAAATAATTAGTTAGAATCACTTTGTATATTAATCACTCCCTACAGTAATAATTTTATTGACGTCATATTATATATTAATCACTCTACATTGTATTAATTTTATTCAAAACTTAACAATAATTTTTTTGATAATTTGTTAAAGCGATCTAAGTATTAATTGAAACTTTTAATGTATAAATAAACTTGTTTTAAATTGATTAGATTGGATTAGCATTCTATGATTCAAAATTAAAGGCCGACATTTATTTTTTAAACAAATAACTATTCACTTTCTAAATTTAAAATTCAATTATTGATAAAATCTCAATCATTGAATTTGTATTCAAGGGTAAAGATTATCTAAATATGATAGATCATGTTTTCACTCACATGAGAAGATCTTAATTCAACTAAATTAATAAAATTTTAAGTAAAATCTGTTAAGTTTCCTCCATTATCTCAATCCCATTTTCGGTCTGTTATTCATATTAAACTAAAATTTAGTAAAAATTTATTGGAATGATGAATTTGTATTCATAAATCATCCAAAAATAATGTCAAATTGTTATCATTTGTTTCATATGCAAACCCCACCTAATTGATTATCAATAATTTTTGAATGAGATGCGAGCATTAACATATAACTAGGTTAATTAAACTTAGGTTGTCATTTGAATCCTTAATTATTGCATGTAATTTACCACCAAGACATATCTACATATGTAATTAGCATAAGAAGGTCAATGATAATTACAAAAATCTCTTTTCCATTGAAGACAATTGTTAACCTCCAAATTTTATTATCCTTCAAATAATTAATCAATATTTCTAAACAAAATTTAAGATAAAATATTTTTGTTACATCTATCACTCTTATGTTTAAGCTAAAACACTATTATCCAAAATCATTCCTCGTACCTACTACTCTGTTTAAGCTAAATTACATTATTTAAAATGGAAATGGATGTTAATAAAAAATATATATATAATTGGCCAATTGATTTCAACTCCGCCCGTATGGTTGCAATGTGATTCAACGGTATTTTTTAAAGGAGAAACCCTTAGTTGTATCTTGAACTTTTGGTCAATTATTAATTGCGCCCTACTTTGAAAATTATTTGATTTACTACTTCAACTTTATGAATTTTATAAATTTTATTCAATTTTATTTGAAGGATTCAATTATATTTTTGAGAATTACTTTTAAATCTCTATAAAATAAATTTGATACTTATTAAATTTTTTATTCTTTTTTCTTGCAAGAAAAATAAAATGTAAAAGATTATTTTAAATTTTACTTTTGTCACTCTCAACATAAATCTAAAATTAATTTTTAAATATTTTCATAAATTTTTAATTTTTCACTAAAAAAATTTTAATTCTAATTATTTTAAAATTCATTTCTCGACATTCAACCATATTATTTAAAAAAAATAATGGGGTTAAAAAAAAAGTATAAAAAAAATAAAATAAAAAAAACTTTTGGGATACTAAAAATATTATTAAGAATAAAAAATATTTTATTTTTTGAAAAATAAGAAAAAAATTAAAATTTAAAATTTTATTATTATTTATAGTAATAGTTAAAAATAGTTACTTTATATTTTATATTTTTATTTTTATTAATATTAGTCCATCTAATAAATTAATTCACATGTTATAACTCTTTTTGATTTTTAATTGATACATAAGAAGTTGAAATTTTATTTGAAAATTTAAAATTTTATTTTTAAATTTATTTCAGAATTGATAAGATTAAACATTGTGTAATTGCCCTAGGGGAGGGATGAATTGGACCCTTTAAAATTTAAAAGAAAATTAAAAGAATTAAGCAATAATTAAAGGGAGATTAAGAGAGTAGAGAATTAAACACAATTGTTTAAGTAGTTCGATTCACAAATGAATCTCCATCTAACTTATCCACAAGTTAGGATTTTCATTCCCCACACCAATCTTATTCACAAGATTGAGATTATAAGAGTTTTAAGGATCAACTCTAAATCATACACAATGAGCTTTTGACTAAAGGCTCAGCTCTAACCACAATTCCAAGTGTTTTAATGGTTGAACACTTAAACCAATTCCTTTAGAAATAAACCTCACTTCCCTTCTAATCTATCCCTAGAATTAGATGAAGTAGAAGTTCTATTTCTAACACATACCTAACTCTCAATAAAGTTAATGAGAAATAAAGAAAGTAGATGAATATTTGAGAGCTTAATGGATGCTAAGATAGAGGAATTCAACAACCAAAGTGTGTAATCATTCAATGAAGCTTTAGGAGTTGTTTATATAGTTCAACAACTCAAAATATAGTTGTTGGGGCATTAACTTCGTCCCTAACCATCTCCAAGTTTCATTAAATGTAAAGCAACTTTTTTGCAGAGAAATGGTTCCTCACAGTCATGATTGCATGCTCACGGTCGTGACATATGAAAATATAGTCATTACTGTTGCAGGTGACCATTGGTCCTTAAGATGTTGCCTGGTCACGAGCTGCTCACGATTGTGAGGGCAGACTATAAGCGTCTCAGGCTCTTTTGCTTACTTGAAACACCCATTGGTCATGATCTGGATGAGCTCTCGTGAGCTGGCGATGACCATGTCACGATCATGAGGGCAGATCGTGAGGGTCTTGGGAAGATTTTCCATTTGATGCTCTTTTGTTCCTTTAGCTCGTGAGCAAGGCTCTTGATCGTGAGCACTCCTTTGTAGCCTTGTTTTGAGCATTTTGATTCTCTAATTGTCCCAGACAAACTTTGAGTTTAGAGGGGCTTATCTTTGACATTTGATGACTTAAAATCTTGAATAAACATATTAGATTATTCAAATTATTTGTTAAAGTTGAAACTTTAGAGATAGAATAAATCTAAGGTCAATAATTTGAGAATATGTTTTAAATTTTATTTTTCTTAAGAAAAGAAGAAGATTTGAATAACTATCAAATTCATTTTGTAGGGATCTAAAAATAATTTTTAAAAATACAATTGGATCCTCCATGAAAAACACCAAAGTTTTTCACTTTGGTTCAACTGTTTAACCTTCTTTTAACGCACATCCCATACCAACCAACTAGTTTCCATGACAATACTTTGTCCATAAAAAACACCATAGTTTTTCGAGCCGTTGCTACATTTGGCTGTTAAACACTAAACACTCAAATAATTTTTATTAAACTCTCTCAAACACTCTTACACACTTACAAGTTTTGCTTCTTTACACTTCTTCTTCTTTCCTTTTTTTATGCATAAACCTCTACAAGAGTCCCTATTTACACTACCAAAGAAACAATATAAACCATTCAAATAAACAAATACAATTAAATCCTAACCATACACTTAAAATTAATACAACTCACACCAACTAATCTTAATAATTTTTCATACCAACTAATAATTTCTCACACCAACTAATAATAATTAACCTTTTTTAGTCTTGACCACAACTTTTGTTCTTTTGATTAGGACCACATATATGCTATAGTAAAACAAGTTTAGTTATTTGACATCCCCTTTTAAACTTATTTTATAAGACCAAGTGTGTTTCTCAATCTGACAAAGTCTTCTTTCTTTAATGACTTGGTGAAGATGTCTGCGATTTGATCATAAGACTTCACATATTCAATCTTTATATCTTACTTCGTAATGCATTCTCTTATGTAATGATACCGAGTATCGATGTGTTTGCTCCGATCATGATACATTGGATTCTTAGCTAAAGCTATTGTTGACTTGTTGTTGACACGAATCTCTGTTGGTTCCACTTGTGATATGTTCAATTCCTTCATCAAATTTTGGAGCCAAATTGCATGACTACTTGTAACAGCAACATACTCAGCTTCACATGTCGAGAGAGTGATAATTGGTTACTTCTTTGACATCTAAGTGAAAGCGGTGTCTCCTAGGAAAAACATAAAACTAGTTGTGCTTTTTCGATCATCACTGTCTCCAGCCCAATTACTGTCACTATATCCAATGAGCTTGTATTCATCAAAAACTGAATAATATAAGCCAAAATCTATTGTACCTTTGAGGTAGCAAAGAATTCTCTTTGCAGCCTTGAAATGAGTGGTTGTTGGACTCTCCATATAACGACTCACAAGTCCTGTTGCATAGATAATGTTAGGTCTTGTACAAGTTAGATATCGCAAACATCTAACTAGACTTTTGAAAAGTGTTGGATCAACCTTTTCTGCTTCATCATCTTTGAACAACTTGATTCTTGAGGATCACCTCGTGTAGCTTTCTTGCTTATTAGTTTGCAATCATCCATCTTGAATTTCTTGAGGATCACCTTCGTGTAGCTTTCTTATGAGATAAAAATCCCATCTTCCTTTTGCTTGACTTCAATGCCAAGGTAGTATGCCATCAATCCAATATCCGTCATCTCAAACTCCATTGTCATTTCTTTCTTGAAATCTTTGAACATGTTGGGGTTGCTTTCGGTGAAGATCAAATCATCCACATATAGGCACACAATCAAGACATCTTCATTTTGATTTTGAAATAGAGGACATGTTCATATTGATATTTGAAAAAACTATTCTGTTGAAGATACTTGTCAATTCTACTATTTCATGCTCTGGTTGCTTGTTTCAACCTATAAAGAGCCTCCTTTAACCTCAAAACTTTGGTTCTTGTCCTTTGATTTCATAGCCTAGTGGTTGCTGAGTGTAGAGTTCCTCTTCAAGAACTCTATTTAGAAAGGCAGACTTTACATCCATCTGGTGAATCTTCCACCTATTTTGAGCTGTTAAAAGAATAATCAGTCTCACAGTCTCTAAGCGTGCAACAAGAGCAAATACCTCATCATAGTCAATTCCAGGTTTTTGACCATAGCCTTTGAAAACTAGCCTTGCTTTGTGCTTTTCGACCTCTCCTTTGGCATTCTTCTTTGTTTTATAGACCCATTTGACACCAACTAGCTTGTGTCCTTTTAGAAGAGCAGTGAGATCCCATATGTCATTCTTTTCAATGGCTTTGATTTTATCATCCATTGCATTTCTCCATTTTTTATCTAACGCAGCTTCTTGGAAGTTCACTGGTTCACAATCAGCAAAAAGAAAAAAAAGAGTGAGATTTTCAAGTCAATCAGTCACCTCATAGAGATCTTCAAGACTTTTTATGCGTTCTTCATTTCTTTCACCCAGAAAAAATGGCAGTGAGTTTCCTTTATCACTTTGCATTGGTGAGGCAGGTGGTGTTGTGTGCTCTTGCTGATGTTCACCCGGTTACTCCACTGGTGTTTACTCTATTTCATCAAACTGAGGAAAGAAGTTGAATTCATCTGTGGAAGAGTGAAAGTCCTATTCACCTTCTTCATCAAACATCACATATCGGCTGATCATAAACTTCTTGCTGTTTGGATTGTATAATTTGTACCCTTTTGAATGAGTAGAATAGCCGATGAAGATGTATCTTTCACTTTTGTCATCAAGCTTGGTTCTTCTTTCATCTGGTACATGAACATAGGCTACACTTCCAAATACTCTGAGATGAGAAATTTTGGGCTGTCTTCCACTCCAGGCTTTTTACGGTGTCTTTCCCCAAACACTTCTTGTTAGAGATCAGTTGGATAGGTAGACTGCGGTAGCCACTGCTTCAGTCCAAAATTCTTTCGACAGATGTTTGCTTTTGAGCATGCTTCATGTCATATCAAGGATGGTTCTATTTTTTCTTTCTGTAACACCATTTTGTCGTGGAGATCTTGAAACCGTGAGAAAATATTGAATTCCACTTGTTGCACAGAACTCTTGGAATTCTTTTGAAGTAAATTCTCCTCATTGATCTAATCTCAATGCTTTAATCTTTCGGCCACTCTCATTCTCCACAACAGCTTTATATGTCTTGAATGCTTCAAAGACTTCTGATTTCTGCTTCAAGAAATATACCCAAGTTTTTCTTGAAAAGTCATCAATAAAAAGAAGGAAATAGTTATTTTTACCGAGAGAGCTTGGAATAATTGGCCCACACACATCAGTATGAATGAGCTCTAATGGCTTCTTGGCTCTTGAGTATGATTTCTTGGGAAAGCTATTTCTGAACTGCTTTCCAAGTAAACACCCTTCATAAAGCTAATCTGGATGGTTGATGCAAGGTAGTCCTCTCACCATTCTCTTCTTCTATAATAGTTCCAAGCTTCCAAAATTGAGGTGTCCAAATCGAAGATGCCATAACCATGATGCATCTTTATAACAAGCTTTCAAACACGTTGCAACATCATTTTAAATATTCAAAGAAAACAGTCTATTTTTTGACATTTTTGCTTTGGCTATTAAATCTCCTTCGCAATTTTTTATAAAAAGACAATAATCTTTTGAGTAAAAATCATAGCCTTTTTCTAAGAGCTGACCCATACTCAAAATGTTGCATGTCATATCAGGCACATGATAGACATTAGAAATTAACTGATGATTACAATCTTTAGCACGAATAACGATGTTACCTCTTCCTTTTACTGATACTTTTGAATCATCACTAAATGAAACATTGCCAGCCATTGATTCATTGAGTTCCATAAACATACTTCTTTTTCCACACATATGCTTGCTTGCTCAAGTATCAAGGTACCAAGTACTTCCTTGATCTTCAACATTGGTTTTGTAGGATAGTAGCACTGTCTTCTCCTCAAGCTTTGCTTCTACATAATTGGTCTTTTCTTTAACCTTACTGTTGGGAGCTCTACATTATGATGCATAATGCCTATAATTCTGACAATTCTAACATTGAACTTGGGATTTATTGTACCTTGAGTTTGGATTGCCTCTCCTATGACTTCTTGTAGAACTTTTACCTTTCTCATAGTTATTGAAGTTGTTATTGTAAGAACTCCAACCTCGTCCACGACCACGACTTCCACCTCATCCACAACTTCTGCCTCTGCCTCGACCACGTTGATTTCTTTTATTGCCTTGGTTTTGATGCATATCCTTAAGCTATAGTTTGAGGAGTTGCTCAGTAAGTCCTTGTTGCTTCTTGTGCTTTTCTTTATAGGCTTGTAATGAGCTTAGAAGTTGCTCAATCTTCATTTATTTTAAATCTTTAATCTCTTCTATAGTTACAACAATATGCTCGAACTTCAGGTCTAATGAGCGGAGTATCTTTTTCATTATTCTCACATCTTCTAATTTTTCACCGCTTCTTTTTAGTTGATTAGAAACAGCCAAAACTCTAGAAAAGTAATCAGAAATGGTCTCACCTCCTTTCATGTGCAGAGATTGAAACTCCCCTCTTAAAGTTTGAAGACGCACTTTCTTTACTTTTTCTTCTCCTTTATGTGATGTTTGCAACTTCTCCCATGCTTGTTTAGCCGAGGTTGTATCTCAAATTTTCTCAAAATTGTCATCATCTAGGGCTTGATAGATCAGAAAGATAGCCTTCTTATCCTTCTTTCTTGAATCTTTTAAACTATCCTTCTCAGACTATGATAGTGATGCCTCATTTTGTGGTTCAATGTAGCCTTTCTCTATGATATCCCGAACATCATGTGCACCAAGGAGAGCCTTCATTTTGATACTCAAATTGTCATAATTGTTGTTGTTGAATGTTGGAACTTGGAAGGATGCCATACTATTTGCCATATTGCTTATTCTAGAAAGAATTTGCAAAATTTGACTTCATGAGTGGATCCGAAACTCCGAAAAACCTTAAGATGGACTCTGATAAAAAAGTCAACTTTTAGTCAACGGCTTTACAGCTTGGTCAATGACTTGATGACTTTGCTCCACTCAACTTCACGACTTGGCTTCACGACTCGGCTTGGCTCAGCTTCAGACTCGGCTGGACTCGGCTTCAACTCAGTGAGTTGACTAGGTTTCTGGCAGTAATCTTTCGGCGGCTATTGGCAGCGCGTCCAACCTTCTATCGGGGTGATTCTGGCGGCGTTGAATTCGTCTTTCCAAGAGCTTCAATTTGGTATACTATATGCCAATATTTGGCTCTGATACCACTTTGTTAAACACTAAACACTCAAACAATCTTTATTAAACTCTCTCAAACACTCTCACACACTTAGAAGTTTTGTTTCTTTACACTTCTTCTTCTTCTTTCCTTTTTTATTATGCAAAAACTTCTTGGCATGCAAGAGTCCCTATTTATACTACTAGAGAAATAATATAAACCATTCAAATAAACAAATATAATTAAATCCTAATCATACACTTAAAAGTAATATAACTCATACCAACTAATCTTAATAATTTCTCACACCAATTAATAATTTCTCACACCAACTAATAATAATTAATAATTTTTTAGTCTTGACCACAGCTTTTCTTCTTTTGATTAGTACCATATATATTTATAGTAAAACAAATTTAGTTATTTAACATTGGCTGCGGTACATTTTCAACTTTCTAATGATCATATGCAAGATAACGGCATAAGTTATGTATAATAGACCAAAATGTAATTGAAGTGGGAAATACATGGATACTCTTTCCCTTTTAAACTAAATGAAAAATAATTTCATAAACATATAATAATAAAATTTAAAGCTTGTAGTCTTATACACTTTAAAAAAGGAAAATAATATGTTTCATTCTGAATTTTAAATTAATTATTAATTGAATTTCACTTTAAAAATAATTTCAATTTACTCTTTCAACTTTATAAATTGTATCAATTTTGCTCAATTTTATTTAAACGATCGAATTGTATTTTTTAAAATTATTTTTAGATTTCTACAAAATGAATTTGAAAATTATTCAAATTTTCTTCTTTTTTTTTAGAAAAATAGAATTTAAAAAATTTTCTCAAGTTTTAATCTTATCAATTTTGAAATAAATTTAAAAATCAATTTTTAAATTTTCATATAAAATTTTAACTTTTATGTAACAATGAAAAATAATAAAAAATCAAAGAGTTATAACTTGTAAATCAATTTTTTTTAAATAGACTAATATTAATAAAAATATAAATATAAAATATAAAATATAAAAGTAACTACTTTTAAGTAGCACTATAAATAATAATAAATTTTTTAATTTTTCATAATTTTTTAGAAAAATCAAATATTTTTTATTTTTATAATATTTTTAGTATCTCAAAAGTATCTCTTTACGTTTTCATTTATGATTTTTTGTTTGACCCTTATTAAAAACTTTTAAAATAAAATGAGTGAATGCCGACAAATGAATTTTAAAATAGCTAGAATTAGTATCTCAAAAGTGTCTCTTTACTTTTTCATTTATAATTTTTTGTTTGATCCCTATTAAAAATTTTTAAAATAATATCATTGAATGTTGATAAGTGAATTTTAAAATAGCAAGAATTAAGATTTTTAGTGAAAAATTAAAAATTTATGAAAAATATATAAAAGTTTATTTCAGATTTATATCGAGAGTAGTAAAATTAAAAATTAAAAATATTTTTTAATATTTTATTTTTTATTTTTAAAAAAGTGGAAAAAATTAAATAAGTATTAAATTTATTTTATAGAGATTTAAAAATAATTTTTAAAAATATAATTAAATTCTTCAAATAAAATTAGGTAGAATTAATATAATTTGTAAAGTTGAAGGAGCAAATTGAAATAATAAGTTTCAAAAGAGTATTCAATTGATAATTGGCTCAAAATTTAGAGTAAAACTTATGGTTTTTTCCATTGAATCACATTGCGCCCCTTATTGGTGGAGTTAAAATTAATGAGCAAATTATAGATATATTTTTTTTATTAGCATTCTTTTCCATTTTAAATAATGTAATTTAGCTTGAACAGAATAGCAATAGATGTATATGAGGAATGATTTTGGATAATAGTGTTTTAGCTTAAACACAATAGTGATAGATGTAACAAACATATTTTATCTTTAATTTTTTTTTTAAAATGTTGATTAATTATTTGAAGCATGATAAAACTTGGAGGAAACTTAAGAGATTTTAATAATTATTTGCATATGAAACAAATGATAACAATTTGACATTATTTTTGTATGATTTATGAATACAAATTCATCATTCTAATAAAATTTTGCTAAATTTTAGTTTAATATGAATAACATGCCAAAATTGTGATTAAGATAATGGAGGAAATTTAACAGATTTTGCTTAAAATTCTATTAATCTAGTCAATTAAAACAAGTTTACTGTATATAAAAACTTGCAATTGATACTCAGGTCGTTATAACAAATTATTATAATAATTTATCCAGTGGTGAGTGACTGATATACAATATCATGTCAATAAAATTATTACTATGGGGAGTGATTAATACACAAAGTGATTGCAACTAATTATTTGAACTTAACAGAATGAGTAAAATTGTAATTATTTTGGTAATTTTGAAAATGATTGTAACTAATTATTTGAACGTAACAAAATGAATATGTAATTATTTGTGTAATTATTGAATATGTCAATAAAATTATTTTTGTAATTATTTGTGTATTGATTTAGTGATGATTCCAAGCTCTACTCATACGTGGTTGTGAAGTGCCACTAGAAAGAGTGCTCTTATTTGTAGAAAATAACTGTAATATTGTTTTTCAAAGTGGGCATTTTTATAGCATAATTTATTTTAAAAAAAATAAAAATAATAATCGATTACTCAGGTTTGTAATTAACTAGCAATGTTGTAGGAAGCATCTTCCTATTCTGCACTAGTTCACAACCACTTTGCTCAGTAGTTTTAACTCCCAAACTCACCTTATTTTAATAAGCTATATTAAAATGGTGTAATTTGGTGAGGCTAATATAATAAAAAAGGTATGCCTCGTAAGTACTTCAAATGATAAAATATGTAAATAATTAAATATGAGGAATAAAATTTAAATTTTGTTCTTTTTTTTATGACGGAGAATTAATCACTTCATCCAATTAAAAAATAATATAATGGTGTATTAATATGCTTAAACAATTTTTTACAGTAGTACCTAGCCTTAATAGTGTGACTATCTTCAAATGATTAAAAAAAAAATCTAACCCAAGATCAATCATACAAATCTCATCATATCAAAGTGCTACTATTTTCCATAATAATAATTATTCCATGAAAAAACATCAAATTTGTCCAGCCATTGCTGCAGGTGGCAAGTGAACATTTCAACATTCTGGTGATCATCTGCAAGATAATTGCATAAGTATTAACGAAATAATAGGCCAAAAATGTAATTGAAAAGAAATATATATATATATATAATCCCATCCTTTTAAATCAAACCAAAACTAATTTTATAAGTCAATAATATTTTTAAAAAAATGGTTTTTTAAGATGCTCTTGGAGTTGATAATAAATTAAGGGCTAATGGTAAAAAAAATCACACAAATTCTTACAATTTTTATAATTCAACCATATCTTTTCAATTTGATAAATTTTTTTTTTCTAAACTACCGATTTTCAAAATACATTGGACTTTCTACCCAAAAAAAGGAATTTTTATATAAATAAACCAAAAGTAAAAAAAATTAAAAAAAAATGTTGACTAAAAAAATTTTCAAAAAATTTTTTATAAAATTAATTTTTTCAAAAATAGTCATTCCTTTATTTCCTTGCTCTCTCTCTCCCTCAGTCTCTCTTTCTCTCGTTTGCTCTCGTTCCAAGCAGGAAAGAAAATAAGTATTTGACCAATTTTTATTGTCTTCTATTCTCTCAGATTTTCCACCCTACTTTTGATCGTTTCACTCTTTTTTTTAATAATTTTTCTTATAAAACTGAGATAGGGTGAAAAACTTTTATATGTGAAGTGAAAATTGAAATTTATTCATTTCGATTTGAATTAGAATTTTCAAAACAACAAAAGAGAATCTAGTTGCAGCTTTATTTTGGTAATGTTTGCCTATGAGGTTATGCCCAAATTAAAAAGTTGCAGTTAAACCTTAAAGACGATGGAGCCCACTGTTCTTCTTCTTCACAGTCGACAGCAGGCGGGATGATCAGAGATTGGTGCTGAAATTGGGTGGCTGGCTTTGCGCATCGTATTGGTATTTGCTCAATTACTGCCGCAGAAACAACAAGTTCCACAGGCAAACAAGAAGTTCCACAGGCATGCACAGTTGGTGAGTGCAGTTCATGGGCTTCTACGTCTACCTTGGAATATGAGACTGGACCACATCTATAGGGAAGCAAATTGTGTTGCTGACTGTATGGCAAATCTAGCCGAAAACATGAATTTTGATTGTCATAAGTTTCAGGCTCCTCCCTTGGAGATTACTCATTTGTTGGACTATGATAAGTTGGGTACTTTCTGATGTAATTGTCTCAGGCTTATGCCTCGTTTTCAAATAAAAAATATATATATACAAATTCTATTCTTTTAATTTCATCACATGCAGAACTAATAATAAATATGGGAAATTTCCTAAATTTTTACTTTTATTACTATTAATAATAAAAATAATAACAAATTTTTTCAATTGTTGATTTTTATTGCTATTTATTTTTTTTTAATTTTTTATTATTAATAATAAAATTAATGATATAAATGAAATTTTTTACTATTATTAGTATTAATAAAAAAAATAATATTTTTTAATATATTTAATAATTTTTTTTATAGTTTTGTTGTTATTTTTTTTATTTTTAACAAAAATAAACAAAAAAATAACAAAAACAAATAATAAAAATAATCATTCTAAATATGAGAAATTTTCTTAATTTTTACTTTTATTACTATTAATAATAAAAGTAATATTTTTTTGAAAATATTTTATAATTTTTTGTTGTTATTTTTTATTTTTAACAAAAAACAACAAAAATTAATAACTAAAAATAACAACTGAAACAACAAAAATCAATAAATTTTTTCAGTTGTTAATTTGTTGATTTTTATTGCTATTTGTTATTTTTTTAGTTTTTTTCTTATTAATAATAAAATTAACGACATAAATGAAATTTTTTATTTTTACCAGTATTAATAATAAAAATAATATTTTTTTATGTTTTTTGTTGTTATTTTTTTTTGAAACAACAAAAACAAATAATGAAAATAATCATTCTAAATATGAGAAATTTTCTTAATTTTTATTTTTATTACTATTAATAATAAAAATAATTGAAAACTATAACTGAAATAACAAAAATCAACAAAGTAACAAAAACATTACAGTTGTTTATTTTTATTAATTTTATTATTATTTATTATTTTTTCAATTTTTTCATCATTAATAATAAAACTCAAACCATAAATATAATTTTGGGACTCTTGCAGTTTCAAACCGCATTTATGCCATGGACAGCTTGATTTCAATCATGTGCAGTGTTTGCAGAAAACAATTGGAGAAACATCAAAAGGAAAATAAACCACCAAACGCCCATGTATTTACCAAGTGTTTACAAAACACTAATAACAGCTTCCATTGAAACATAAAAGAGGTAAAGTCAAGGGTCGGTAGCATATGCACATCCCCATCCAATGTTGGTCGCACCTCACAAAGATTTGGTAATTTGTTTGCACAGTAAAATCATATATTGACAATCTTATAACAATTCATCTAAGTTATATATGATATGAAGCACAAGAAACTTCTGGAGTTCCAATTTCAACATAGCAATAGAGTTCTGAAGTCTGCCCAAAAGGAATCAATCACATATTATATCTGTAAAACTCTATCAAAATGGAGTTAAAGAGTGCAAAACCTATCCAATGGACTCTGATCTCTAGTTTTATTGCAACAAAATTCCATAAACTTTTCCAGGATTTGAGTAATAAGGTAAAAGGAGAAAAACACACTGCTTCATGAAAATGATTCTGATCATTTCACAAAAATTTAAAACCCACCACCACCAGCCCTGCCAGTTGCGAAAAGAGAACATAAAAAGAGTAATGCTACTAAGGAGATAAAGATGGCTCTGATTCATTTTACAATCAGAGTTAAAAAAAACAGAGAACAAGAAACTACACAATTATCATACACTTCATTTTTCGTCACCTGAATTCATTCATTTTCTACAGGAACACCATCACTTCTTCTTCTCTTTTATTTTCCTACATTTTCTCTCTTTCACGAAAAAACTAAAAGTGGCTAGCAAGCTAAAACTAGAAAGAAGAAAGGAAGAAGACTAAAAATAAAAAGTAAAAAGACAAAATCGAAAAAAAAATATATGGGTTAGGTGACTAACAAAATAAAATTGGTCAAATAGATTAGAAGATGAAATTTTCTCAAAAAAAAAATATATTGGACTTTAACTAATTTGATTTGGCCCATGCAAAACTCATAAGGGAGGTAAATGTCTCTCAACAACTAATTTAATATGAGTGTATATATCAAAACTCGAATCCGAAACATAATTTAAGCAAAAACAACTCCTTATTAGCTAATTCCAACCATTTTTGGAGTTGATAATAAATTAAGGGTTAATTGTAAAAAAAAATTAAACAAACTTTAATGATTTTTATAGTTTAATCTCATTTTTTCAATTTTGGTTAATTGATACATAATCATTCAGATTTTTTTGTAATTTCATACACTAATTGGAAATTTGGCAAAATCTTGTTCACATAGCAACCAAAATAGTTTGAGTTGGTAGGTGCCACGTCAAATTATACTATTTTAACTATTTGCAAAAAAAATTATGT
Source organism: Mallotus repandus (assembly GCA_949671775.1). Taxonomy (NCBI): domain Eukaryota; kingdom Viridiplantae; phylum Streptophyta; class Magnoliopsida; order Malpighiales; family Euphorbiaceae; genus Mallotus; species Mallotus repandus. Next base: position 27,682 of record CATIWM010305678.1, read on the forward strand.
TTTTTAACTTTTTTACAATTTAATAATGATATATTAATTTTGACAAATTGAATATATTTTTTGTTTAATATATATTTTTCAATTTATACATGTACAATAACTATTTAAATAATGAGAATTCAAAATTAAATTTTTAGTTAAATAAATTATTATTTTGTCACTTATTTTTAAGTACTGAGAATTCCACTGGTACATTCAAATTGAAACTTATTTAAACTTATTTTTATTCCATTGACATATAAAAAATTCTAACATTTTATATCACTTGCAAATAATATTATAATTTAATTAATTGTCAAATTTATCCACAATGTCTAAAAATTTTATAAGATTAACCCTCCGTTAAAATTATTTTAATGGACAACTGACGTGTTCGTTAGTGGCGTACATGTTTTGATACGTGAGATCTGCAGTTGCTGACTAGATTTGAGTAATTACATATACAATCCTAATATTTATTAAACTTGCAAAATAAACCCTAATATAAAATATTTAAATAATTTTAATTACAAAATTTAAAATTTATTAACATTATTAGAATAATTTTAATAAAATAAATAATAGAAATAAGCGTAAAATTTAATGCTTTTTTATTAATAAAATATTTTTGTATAAATAAAAATTCTATAAAAATTACAATACATAATTTAACATATATTTTAAAAGTAAAAAAATATAAAAATTCAAAAAAAAAAACTAAAAAGCATAACCTATTGTTGATAACTAATGAAATTATTTTTGAGATTATTTTCACTTTAATTTGATAATAAAAATAAGTAAGAGATTCAATACTTTATTATTAATAAAATATTTTTAAATATTTAATAATTTAATAATGAAATATAAAACGTAATTTAACATATATTTTACAATTTAAAAATATAAAAATTCAAAAAAAAAGACACTAAAAAAGGAGAAACAATTATTGTTACCTAATGAATATTTTTAAGATCAATTCTACTCCAGTTTGATAAAATTAAAATTATTTTATAAAAATAAAAAATTATTTTTTATTTTTATCTTTATATTTATGTAATTTATTATGAAAAATTTCTTGTATACTCTTCCAATAAAACATATGAAAAGTTTTAAAATATAAAAATAATAAAAATTCAAAAAATACAGTAAGAAATTTTTTATAATAAAATACATAAAATAAAAATAAAAATATTTTTTTTATAAATTATTTTTAATTTTAATTTTATCAAATTGGAATGAACTTAATCATAAAAATAATTTTATTAATTATCACTAATAGTTCTTTTTTTTAGTGCTTTTTTTTTAATTTTTATATTTTATATTTTCTTAATTTTAATGTATATGTTAAATTATGTGTTGAAATTTTATTAGAATTTTAAATATTCAAGAATATTTTTTAATAATAAAACATTTAATTTCATATTTATTTCTATTATTTATTTTATTAAAATTATTTTAATAATTTTAATAAATTTTAAATTTTTTAATTAAAATTATTTAAATATTTTATATTATGATTTATTTTACAAGTTTAATAAAGGTTAGAGTTTTATATATAATTACTCAAATACAGTAGTAAATATATGCAGGTTCCACGTGTCAGAAAATGGACTCATTAACAAGCACATCAATTATCCGTTAAAGAAATTTTAATGGAGGGTTAGTTTTGCAAGCTTTTGAAGCGTTGAGGGTAAATTGACAATAAAATTAAATTATAGTATTACTTCCAAGTAATAAAAAATGTTAGAGTTTTTTATGTAATTTTCTTTTTAAGTTAAATAGTTAAATTTTATTTTTTTAATTAAAGTAAAATTAAACAGTATTTTTATATCATTTATTGCTTTAAAATTTTAATGTAATTACAAAATCATAAGATTTTCCAAAATACTAATAAAAATTAATTTTCTTATAAAATATCAAAATTATATTTTTCAAAAGCTTAAAATTCAAATGTAAAAGTTAAAAAGTTGACTAATGAATTATTTGACTGATGAATAAGACTGAAAGAGATAGTTTTTATGCATCTATAAAATTTATTAAAGAAAATTTTAACAGTTAAGTATAAAAATTTATTAACGAATAAGTACTGTGAATTTTAGAAATTGTTTCTTTTGAGTCCAATTTGTTAGTTAAAACGAACTTTTTAGTGGGCTTAATTAATTTCTATTAGTATTTTAGAAAATGTTATGGTTTTTTTTTTAACTAGAAAATCTGATGGTTTTTAAGATTATATAAAAATTTTAAAGTAATAAATGATATAAAAATTACTATTTATTTTAAAAACTTAAACTATTTGACTTAAATTATTTTAAAATTATAACTTAACTCAAAGCAATAAAAATAATTACCTAAAATAATAATAAAAATAACTCAAATCAATTTACATATGTTTCTATTGAAATTTTATTACCTAAAAATATGTAACAAATATTATAATTTTTCAGCTAAAAATTTAATTTTGATTTCTCATTATTTAAAAATTAGTTTATATGTATCAATTAAACAATATATTGAACAAAAAATATTTATCCATTTAGTAAAATTAGTAGTCCCGATTAAATTGCAAAAAACAAAAATCAAAGATCATTTAGTTTTTTTGCAGATTGTCAAAATAGTGTATTCTAATATGGTGATTATGTGAACCAACCAACTATTATGGTTGCCACGTTAGTAGTATTTTACCAAATTTTCTACAGGTGTATAAAATTGTGAAAAATTAAAAAATATATGTAATTTGTTAAAATTAAAAAAGATGTAATTAAATTATAAAAATTGTTAAAATTCGTTATTTTTTGCAATTAATTTATAAATTAATGGGCCAATAACATGTTTTTTTAGCATCCATTTTGATTTTAAATAATTTAATTCATAATATTCTTCCATCGTTAAAAAAAATACTTTTATTAAGAAGCGGAACTGAGATGCATAAGCCTTATAAGTAGCAACAATGTCAAATCACACATAGCCCCATACACCAAAGGCAACCATGATAAAAAGAATGGTGGAGATATATTTCCACTCCACTAGTTTTATTTGTGCATTCCTCTTTTAATTTTTTAAATATAAATTAAATAATTGTTCTTTATCTAAAATATTTATTCTTTTGCTGATTTTTTCTTTTACTTTTTACCCTAATTAAGGGTTTAATGAGCCGGGTCAAGCTAAACTTTAATTAGTTCAAACTTGATTCATTTATAATCAAGGTGAATTCAAGCAGAACTTACTATATCAGTTGATATTTACAAGTTGTTCATGAGCCTAAAAATGTAAAATGTTCAAACAATAAATTAAAATTTTTTTATTAAAAATTTAAAATAAATTATGATATATTTAATAAAAATTATGATTTTATCCTAATAATATATATTTTATAAATATTTTTTATATTTGTTATGAATAAAAACTTATATATATCTTATATGAAATTATTAATATATTAAAATTATGAGTTAATTTATGAGTTTTTATTCAAACTTTATCTGTAAATTTTATGAGCTAAACTTTGCATAGTTTGATCTCATCTCATCTATTAAAATGAGCTTCACTATATGCATTTGAATTAGTTTTTATCAAGTCAAGCTTTAAACAATACGGCAATTAAAGGTAAAAATAATAAAGTATATTGTAAAAGAAAATTATCTTTATAATTTTTAAATTTTAACCTATAAAAATGCTAAAATAACATTTTCAAATTAATTATCAATTTGGAGATGTAATTAATGAAAAAAATTCAAGTATCAAAACAACAAAACTTAAAAAATGTAAGCATTATTTATAATAGGAAGATTCTTATATGGATATATTACATTCAACAGCTACCTATTTATTTTACGGTGAAAAATAAAAAATCCTACAATAACCAAATTCTTAACTACGATGATAAAATAATAAGCCATATTTCGCGATATTTCATATCAATGCTTTAACAATTCCTTTCATACATGAGGTATCAATAGTGTGATTAATGTTCAAATCATTAAAAAAAAAATACAATTAAGAGAATGATCTCTATATATAATTAGTGTTTAATTATCAAATCATAAATTTGTCAAGGTTGATGAACTTGGGTTCAACCACACTTACCAACTTAACACATCATTTACATTGGTTCAACCACTAATCCTTCTTTAAATAAAAATCTAACCCAAGATCAATTATATATATGTCAGCACACGTCTCATGATACCAACTATAACTAGTTTCTATAATGACATTTTAGCCATGAAAAGCACCAAAATTTGTCCAGCCATTGTCTGCAATTGGCCTGATATGGTTAGTCCAGGCGAACGTTTTCGACTTTCTGATCATCATTCCAAAGACAATTATGGAAGTGGGTATCCAAATAATCGCGAACAATGGCATGCCAGACGTGCATTTCTAAGCAGTTACCATTTCAAGGAAGAAAACAGGTTTAAGGACAAGTTGAAGAGGACTGTGAAGGAGCTCAATGAAGCTGCCATGGGAGTTGCCTTGGATATTCGCAAACAAATATCAGAAAGAAGGCTCGGAATTAGGGTTCTTAGGATTACAATTGCTTTGCCATCTTTTGCATTTGTAAGCATAAGATGTTTCACTCCATGGGTTACTAAAGAAAAGATAGATGAATTGATGTCCAGTGAATAGAGGTGAGAAAAATTTTATAGTATATAGCTTCCTATAGTATGTAGCAAAACTGGCTTATTATTGTTACTGTTTCAAGTACTTTTCTTTGATATATACTAAAAATCTTTTAGAAATAAAAGTTGAAATTTCTAAATAATTTGAGAAATAAAGGAATGGTTTAACGATATCTTTTTTCCAAAATTATTATGAGCTATATGATTCAAATTCTTATTTTTTTCATCTAATTTAAGGGAGAATATCGTCTCGCTATGCAATTTTTATTACATAGTCCGTTATTATGTTAAGTGTTTATAGTAAGTTTTAAGTTAAAAAAAGTGCAAAAGAAAAATCATTTGGCTGATTATTTCATGATTTATTTGTTTCTTTTATTAGCATAAAAAATTTTGTTCCATGCAAAATAGATTTCTGATTATCATTGATCTTGCATTGCAAATTACACATGCTGATATGTGTACGTATATTTAACTAATTATGTTGGCAGTTTGCACTTCATTCCGAATTAAATTATTGTCTGCCAACTAGATAAAGGTTGCATATAAAAGAAATGATCATTAGTTTGCATTATTTTCTTGTGTAATTTATGATTAAAAATTATCTAATGAATTCATACTATGACTTTCAGTATTATATTTTTATTTTATTTTTATCTAATCCTTTTCTGCACTAAACGTTAAGATATTGGAAGAAATTTAATATTCTAGTCTCCTTAGAAAATTTAAGACTATATTTACCTTCATTTAAAGATTTGAAAATTATACACTTATTAGATATTAATGGATAACTTGAATTGGAATAAGGAGTATATATAGGGAAAAAAATACATATAAATGTCACAGGATTATGATTCCTTATTAATAGGAATCATTGTCCTACTCACTTAGGATTCTTATAAACACTTCCTCTAGGTATATGAGTCCTTGTGTAGTCCAAATTAGGGTTGTATATTCTGTCGGTTTAATCAATTTTAGCATGTTCTTCTGATCGAATTTAATTACCCGAATTTGAAGGAGATAAAAAGGAAAATTGAACCGATTTCAAACCAAATTTTTCAGTTTGATTTTTGGTTTATTCGGTTGTTGATCAACATCATCAAATCTAAAGAAGCAAATCAAATAAAAACAAACGAAAACAAAAACTGAATCCGCGTAAAAATGTTGAATCTATGAAACTTGACCAAATAAAAAAAAAATGAATCTATGAAAGAGAACTCACAGATCTACAAAAATAAGACGGAAGATAAACCAGAGAACGCTAAAAGCTAAAACCCAAAATTCAGTGTACCAAAATTCAAAAACTAATAAGATAATGTGAGCAGAGATTATTGAGAAAACGTTTCTTTCAGGTATTTCATACAAGTGAATGAGTTGATTAGACTTAAAACCTGATTTTGTGGAGTGGAGAGTGGATTTGAAAAACCCAAAATTCAGTGCACCAAAATTAATCAAGCCAAGAAAGCGACACTTGCATGTAAGAAAATACAAACAAAAGAGAATAAAAAAATTAATTTGGGAAGGGAGGCTGTAGAGTGAGTGAAAGGAGGCGGGGCACAGAGACATAGAGGAAGGAAGGAGAAAAATTTGGGTTTAGGGTTACGGTGAGTAAAAAATATATATACATACATATTATACGAAACTGTGAGTTTTATTAATTCGGTTATATACATATTAGACTAAATTGAAAACTGAAATATATCATTATTTGTAATCAAAACCGAACCATCTTGTATCAAAACCAAACCGAATTTTCGATTTTTTTAAAATTTTGCACACCCCTAGTCCAAATATCTCTTTTTCTTTAGGGATTACTATCTTTATCTAATGGATTATCATATGGCTATCATTAACCATTACAAAATTAAGGAATTCTAGTTTAAATCATGCACACTCAAAATTTTCATTTTCATTTTTATGGATAATATTGTAATTTTAACCTATAAAAATGACAAACATACTCTCATCAGCGTTCAAAATTTTCAAAATTAATTTCTAAATTTATACTCTAAATATTAAACTTAAATCTTATATTGAGTTGACTTAGAGATATTTTTTAATATTCAAAAAAATATTTTCAAATCAATATTTTTATTTATTTATAGCAAATGCAAAATCTATTTTTAACTCCTTAAACTTTCAAGTATTCTTATATTGAGGCTTTAAAAGATATATATATTGCACTAAGTTCACATATTTTAATTTTTATAAAAATTGAAGACTTCTATCAAAATTTTCTTTGTAAATTTATGTAAAGAAGTCAAAGTGTTAGACTTTAAAAGTTTTCTTTTTTGAAAGAAGACTTTAAAAGTTTTCTTTTTTGAAAGAAGACTTTAAAAGTTTTCTTTAATATTAAAATTCAATTCAATAATTAAGTTAGGTTATGCACTCTACATCAAATAATAATTTATTTATTAAATGAATTAAAAATAATATTTTACAATTTAAATTCATTCAATATAAAAATAAATTTTATTTCAAATTAATAAAAAGTAATTATTTATTTTTAAAATTATACTATAAATCATATGGTCAACTCTATGGTAATTAATATAGTAAAATTTTATTAAATAGTGAAATGATAAAAATTTATTATAAATAATTATTTAATTTTAATAAAAAACTAATGAATTAATAAATATTTTTGTGAGGTTTTAATGAATTTTTATAAGTAAAGTTCTTTGATGAGTTTTTTTTTTCTTCAATGCAAATTTGTTTGTATTATTATTATTTTTTTTGGATGGTACTGCTAATGCAAATTTTGACAAAATCATATATAAATTTTAAGAAAATAAATATATTTTACTAAAACTGTACTCGAGATTCCTTTTGATCTATATATTAGTCATTACATTTAAAATAATAAGTTTATGCCAATTCTTTATCACAAAATTTGTGGCAAATAGATTTTCTCTACAAAAATTGAGTTAACCCATCATTTTATCTATCTACAGATTGTAACTGAAAATTTTGAAGTACTTGCATGTATAACATGGCTATACTATACTTTAACAAAAAAAAAAAGATCTTCAACAAAGTTTTTTCAATTTTCTATTATTTCTTAAAATAATACAACTTATAATGTTTAAAAAGTAGTTAAATCAAATACAATAAGTGGCCATTTTTGTCTTACATATCAATTCACTTATACAAATAAACTGAAAAAAAAAAAAAAAGCAAAAAACGTGTCATTAATTCAAGTTATGCACAATGGAACTTACTCATTATTCAAAAGATATTTTAATAGACTATTAAAGGAATTGAATTGGTGAATGCCTCTAAAAAATCTCTTAATTTATCATCTTTAAGTAAAATGTTATTGAACAAATCTTACCCCTTATTTGATTTAATTACATCAAATAATTTATTTTATTTCAGAATAAATTTTAAATATAATTTATTTATAAATAAATTTTTATTAAATAAAATATATTTAATTAAAATGAATAATTTAAAATTCATGTCAAATGAATTCATTTAGAAATCTTTTAGAATTTAACTTAAAATGATGACTTAAATTGATTGTCGATAAAAATTTAAATTTTTATAACAAATATTATATATGTCTTTAAATTAGTGATATATAGATATTAATCCATTTCACATCTTGAAGATTAAATTTATAGTAACATCCTTATGCTCTAATTTAACAACAGATTGAAAATTTGTTGTTAATTTATATAATAATTGATTTTCTATTTAGCTTGATGTGGATGGCAGGTAGCTTGCTGTAGTTGATCTTTCATCCACCTCAACTAATTTATTGCTAATTTATATAATCATGCTCTCTCTGGTCCTAGTCATTTTTCGAAAAAATTCATCTAGCTTGATGTGGATGGTTGGTAGCCTACATTTATTGTCCTGTATAATTTCATTTTTAATTCTTCAAGTATTTATGTTGCTATTCTGATTAAAAAGAAAAAGAAAAATGTTGATATTCTATTTCTGTATGGTTGCAAATCTATTTTTGAATTAATTACCAACAGAATAATTTCATTGTTAAAATTGGTTTCATTTATTACAATGGAATCGTTCAAAAAAATTACAACGGAAGAAATTTAGTGTCGTTTATTCATTAGCTTCAACAGGGGAAATGATGCTTGGAACCTCAAATAATTGGAGGACTGATGCCCGAAACATAGGTCGATTGTACTTGTGCTTGTTGTCTTATTCTTGCCCATTAGACTACTATATTGGCTTTGCATGTCTTAACTCGGATACTAATCTATTTTTTCTTGTGCCTTTACAGAATTACTAATATGTCCCTAAGGCTGGCTTGTTAGAAGGTGTTCTAGACAAGCGTCGCATGGTCCCTTTTGTGAAGCTTTTGCAGGCCCGTGACATTTGGTATCAAAGCTTTCTCTGCTCTTCAATAATGGTTGCAGTGGCCAAAGTGAACAATCATAAACATGTGCGCACTGTGGCACTAGAGAAAAGGGTGGAGGCACTTGAGGTTGCGGTAACCCAAGTGCGCCCACTGGAGAATGTGCTAAATAAAATAGAACTGCTTAATGTTGTGGTAGCAAAAAGCAAATGTCTTTAAGAATATTATAAAGAGAGTTGATACCCTCGAGCCAGTGTTGGCCAGATTGTTTTCTCGAGAGGAGCGACCAATAGAGCTTGAGGCGCCCCCTTATGTAGACCCTTCGGGGAGTGGTGATGTTGATTTGGTGAAAAATCGGCTAGAGAGCCTGGGTGGAGACCCTTAAGAAATCACCCCATAATATTATTACAAATCAAAAGAGCCTTGGTGAAGGTCTCGATGCTTTGAATGAGGACGCCAAGGAAGCTTTCCAATCCTTGTGTCTGGATTTACAAATAGTTCGTAGGAAGGTGGACGAGTTGACTAACACGAGTGGCTTAGGAGCTTTGCCTATGGGAAGAACCAAGATTCCTGAACCAACCCTATTTAAAGGGGCCCGAGATTCAAGCATCATCGATAATTTCTTATTCAACATGAAAATTTATTTTGAGGCAATGAAAATAGATTCCGATGAACAACAGTTAAGGCTTGCTCCCATGTACCTTGCTAACGATGCCAAACTTTTGTGGCGAACCAAAGTGGAGGAAATAAGAGCAGGCAGGTTCCTTGTGGATGGTTGGGACAATTTTAAATAAGAACTAAGAGCACAATTCTACCTTGAAAACGTGGAATTTAACACTTGCGCTCAGTTAGATGAATTAAAACATACTGGTTCCATTAGAGTCTATGTCAGGCAATTTTCGGCACTAATTCTTAATATACCAAATATGGCTGAGTCAAATAAAGTACACCATTTCATGACTGGTTTAAAACCTTGGGCCAAGAAAGAACTTCAAAGACGAAGTGCAAAAGACATTAAGACTATAATGTCAGCAGCTGAAAGTCTAAATGACTATGCAGAAAGTGGCAGCAAAAGAAAGTTTAACTTATTCATGGATCTAAGGAAATTCACAATTACTTGGGAATTCGAAGCGTAGAAATTGGAATTTTTATGGGATGAAAAAAAGATTTAATCATACGGGAGGGGGAGATAGAAATTGCTCCAACTTTCATGACAGAAATCTTGGGCAGCAGCAGACAAAGCCCTCAAGTTTTGAAAAGCTTGTAGGGAGAGGCACCTCAAGTATTAAGTGCTTTATGTGCAGTGGACCTCACCGGGTGGTAGAATGTCCTTAGCGAGCAACTTTGAATGCCATCAGGGCCTTACAACAGGAAGAAACAAAAGAAATTCCTCAGGAGAAAGAGGAGGAGGAACCATCCATGATGGAAGCTCTTAGGTTCCTGAATGCCTTGGAAAGATAGATGGAACAACCAAAGGCAAAAAGAGATACAGGAGCTACAGACAACTTTATAACAAATAAAGTGGCCACCCAACTAGGGCTCGAAGTGGAGAAGGATGTGGGAAAAATAAAAGTTATGAACTCGCAACCTAGAGAAACAGTTGACATAGCTTGAGATGTACCATGTAAACTGGGATCATGGAGCAGGAACATGTTATTCACAACAGCTCCAATGGATGACTTTGATATTGTCCTAGGGCTGGATTTCTTGGATCAGACTATAACTATCCCCATTCCCTCAACTAATTGCCTGTTGATGATGAGAGAAAGCCTGTGTGTAATCCCTGTTACGGTGAGCCCGATTTGTGAAAAGAAGATATTATCAGCCATGCAGTTTAAGAAGGGGATAAGGAAAGGCAAGAAAATATACGTAGAAATTCCGCTTAGGATATAGAGCCAACTGGATAAGGAGATCCCAGAGTAACTAAAGGCAGTATTAGTTAAATATAGTGATGTGATGCCCGACAAGCTGACTCAAACTTTGCCTTTAAGAATGGGAATTGATCATGAAATAGAATTGCTCTCAGGGAAAAAGCCTCCTGTAAAAGCCCCTTATAGAATGGCTCCTCTATAGCTAGTTGAGCTAAGAAAGTAGCTAGATAAATTACTTGAAGCATGCTTCATCCATCCCTCCAAGGCCTCCTTTGGTGCTCTGATGCTTATCTAAAAGAAACAAGATGGGAGTTTGTGGTTGTACGTTGATTATCGAGCTTTGAATAAAGTCACCGTGAGGAACAAATATCCTATCCTACTTGTAGCTAATCTCTTTGATCAATTGGGATAGGCCAAGTACATTAGCAAGTTAGATCTGACATTCGGGTATCATCAAGTTCGTATTACGAAAGGGGATGAACCGAAAACTGCTTCTGTAACTTGGTATGGTGCATTTGAATTTCTTGTTATGCCTTTCGGACTAACCAATACTCCTGCTACTTTTTGTACTCTTATGAACCAAGTGTTTCACAATTACTTGGATAAGTTTATGTTGGTGTATCTGGATGACATTGTGGTTTACAGTGTCACCTTAGCAGAACATAAAGAGCATCTCCACTTAGTCTTTGAAAAATTGAGGCAGAACTAACTGTATATAAAGTGGGAGAAATGTGCCTTCGGGTAAACCACTATAAAATTCTTGGGGCACATAGTGGAACAGGACCGCGTCCGAATGGATCCTGGGAAAGTAAAAGCAATCCAGGAATGGAAAACACCTACGGGCCTCATAGAACTCTGTTCATTTTTAGGACTTGCCAACTACTATAGACGGTTCATAAAAGGGTACTCGGAGAAGAAACTTCCATTAACAAAATTACTGAAGAAGACCACTAGTTGGGAATGGACTAGCAGCTGCTAAGGAGCATTTGATGAGGTGAAGAAGTTGCTTCTTGAAGACCTAGTACTTGCTATGTTAGACATGTTGAAACCTTTCGAAGTGCAAACAGATGCTTCAAACTTTGCTCTTAGTGGGTACTGATGCAGGATAACCAACCTATAGCCTTTAAAAGCAGAAAATTAAGTGAAGTAGAACGTCGATACACGACTCATAAGAAAGAGCTGCTAGCAGTCCTTCATTGCTTGCAAATATGCAGGCATTATCTGCTGAGGTCAAAGTTTATGGTGAGAACCGATAACACTATAGTCAGCCATTTCCTATGTAACGCCCACCTAATAAATTACATTATTTGCATAACATGCATAACATATAGACATGAGAAATATATGAGATATGTGTGGTATTAATTCTAATGTTAAAAAGGAGAAGATTGTAAATGTTTACAATTAAGTCCATAATA
>CATIWM010305702.1:0-29199 GCA_949671775.1 Mallotus repandus
TTTAAAAATAAAAAAAAATGTTTAGCAAAAAAAATGTTGAGAAAAAAATAAAAACAGTAGAAAAAAAGTTGATAAAAAAATATTGAGAAAAAAAGAAAATATGCCCTAAAAATAAAAGGAGGAAATGAAAGTGGTGCATATTGAAAGAAAAAAGTTAAGAAAGTTAATGTGACTTTTGATAATATTTTTAGTTTTTGGTCTATTTATGAAAAAATTTCTATTTTAAAAATATGACATTTAAAAGATAGTAACCGTTATTCACAATATTGTTATGAAAAAATCATGAAATTTTTTCCTTAGAGTGTGATATTTTAATGATTTAATGTAATGTCTTGAAATAAAGGAAGTGTTTGATTTAAAAAAAAAAAGAAATAAATGGAGTGTTTTATTCTAATATATTTAAAATACTATTTTATTTTAATATAACATAATATTTTTATAATATTATCGTGTATTTATAAATTATCATGATATTTTAATACAAATCATGATATTTAAGAGATAATAATTATTTACAATATTATAAGAATATCTATTGATAAAAATGCGATATTTTAAAAATTGCAATATTTTGAAAAAATTTTCAAAAGATCGCCATAAATTGGAGAAACATGCAATCTGTAAGAAAAAAATTGTGATATTTTGGAAAACAATATTTAAAAGATAGCGATTGTTAATTACAATATATATATATATATATATATATATATATTGACGGAAGAGAAAGCTTTCATTAAGCAGAAATAGGAGGATTATTCTCAGCAAACAAAACAAGCAATGTGACTAAGAACTTCCTCAATGAGAATAATATCCTCAGAGACATTCAATGCCCATTTAGCTAGATGATGGGCAACAACATTTGCTTGACGGCTAAGCCATTGGATTCTGGGTAATAAAGAGTAAATATTCTCCAACAAAATATGGTTCTAAACAAAGTCTTGTGATCGGGTTATAAGCTTGGAAATCACTAATATATTATCTGCCCCAACCACTGGATGCTTGTAAACCCAGTTTCATCTGCTACTTGAAAGCCAAATAAGACTACTTGAGTTTCAAGAAACTTAACATCTTCCACTAAAACTCTGTTACTATCTGCAGAAACTAATACCTCTCGTGAATGACAATACCGAGACCAGCAAAGATAGAAGAAGTGGTAGCATCCACATTAAGTTTAACCCAACTAGTAATAGGGGGACACTAACACCTGAGTCATTGTTGGTCAGCCCTAAGAGGTATATTTGAGTATTTACTAGAGGCTTAAGAAAACTGCACAATCTATGCAGACACTCATTCACCAATCACAGCAGTCGAAGGGATAATAGAACATTGAAGAACCTGGTTCCTAACATTTCAAATGTTCCAACACACTAAAGTAAACATATCCATCATGTTAGGCGGCAATTTAGAGGTAAAAAAATCAAACCAGTCCATTATTAATTGAAACTGAACCATATCAAACTGAATATTGAGGGGAGAAGCAAGCCATGTAAACCAGGATCAATCATTAAAAACATGAGTCACTGATTTTGAATTGCCACCACAAAAAAAACAGGAATCATCAATAGGTAAACCAGGTCAAATAAGACCCTGTTTGTAAGGTAACAGATTTTGGAATAGACGCCATAGAAAGATAGGGACCTTTGGAGGAATAGCTAAAAGCCATATCTTCTTCCAAACAAACTTAAATGGACCTAACGATGATGAAGCTACATAAGCTTAAGCAGACAGTGACAGCTTAATGGTAACTGGATTTAACCGTGTATTATCCATTCTTAGAAAACATACAAAAAAGAGAATCATTTAGGGATTAAAGCTCAAAGGAATATATATGGCATTAGCTTCATAAGGGAGAAAGTACCTAAAAACCATATACAATATGCCATCTTCTAGTATTAATATCAATAAGATCACTCACCATTTGTAAATCAGGTTGAAGTTGAGGATTTAAAGGCATTTTATTATTAGAATCAATAATCCAATTATCCTCCCAGATGTTGATATTCCTCAAATTACCCACTCTTTAGCAAATTCCTACTTTTAATAAAGGATGGACTTGCAAATACTTCTCCAAAGAAAACTCAGTTGATGACCCTTTTTAGCTTGAAGTAAAGATAGCTTGGAAATTATTTAGCTTTTAACACCTGTCCACTCAACAAGTTAACATTAATAAGGAGTCTCCAACTTTGTTTTGCGAAAATAGCAACATTGAAAAAGTGAAGGTCCCTAAAGCCCATTCATTCGTAAAATTTTTAAGTTGTCATACGTTCCTAACTCGTTAAGTGAATTCTCCTTTACTCAACAATACTTTCCCACCAAAAATTACTAATAAGAGCTTCAACCTCAAATAGAAACATTTATGGAATAAGGAAGTAGTTCATAACATAAGTGGGAATTGACTGTATCACTGCTTTTATAAGCAATTCCTTACACACCTTAGAGAATGAGAGATTAATGAACTTGAGCAATATGAATAATAGGCAATAAATAAAAGTGCTTTAAGTATAAATGACAAGAAAATAATGTTAGATTTTAGTAAGGGTTAGTAAATGTTGGAAGTTTATAGAGTTAGTAGCTTGTAGAGATTGAGAACTTTGAAATTTGATAACAAGAGATATATAACATGCAAGTGATGATGCTAATGTAAATGCATGACACACATAAGCAATAACAAATCCGGAGTGCATGCAAAAGCAAATGATGCATGATGTAATTTGGGATGCATTCAAAATAAATGTAAATTTTAGAGGCATGCAAGATGATAGTGATGCAAGCTGAAGTGCATGCAAAATGCATCTAAGAATCTAAAAATAAAGCACACACATGGTAGTGATATGTAATTAAGCTAGTGAAATGCAAGCAAACACATGAGATGCATGATATGCAAGAATGCAAAAGATAAACAAAAAGGGTTAGTAACCATAATCAATAAGATAAGAAAAAATGATTATTACTAATAATCAACATATAATAATATAGATCAACACTAGTAGACAAAAGAAAACATTATAAGAAAGAATTAGCAAATATAAACACTTAATGAATAAAGATTAAAAACCAAAATTGACATAGTAAATAGATATAAACTTCACAAATATCGCAATCATTTCACTAAAGTACAATCAAATAATAAAGTAATCAAATTACAAAGAAAAGTCACATAAACACACAATAAGCACACATATAGTCATAAAATTAAAGATTAGCACAACACCACAAGAATTAGTAAACAAATAATCACATATCAAACAAGAATCAAACAAATATTTCACAATTCAAACATACTCAAAAAGCAAGCATTTTGATCTTGTTTACCAATCAAAAGCATAATGAAAGGATAGTAGCAAAAAAAGGAAAATTGAAAAATCATTTAAAAATGACATAGAACTATTGAAGATCATTTAGATGTTTTTAAACATCTAAAGACATTTAGGGATTTCAAGGACCATTCTTGGAAGCATTTTAGAGCAAGAAAGATGAAAAGAACAAAACAAGAGCCTATATGGCTAGTTTTTCATTGAGGAATAGCCGACCAAACTAAGGAACAAGGCCATAATTAAAGCTTGGATGGCCAACTGTCTGTTCATTAGCTAAAACCGGCCATCCACGCTTGGACAACACTAAAAATAAACTTTTTTTTATTCAAAATCAAATGATTTGAGCTCTAAACCCAAGAAATAAAGGCAAATAAAATCAAAGAGGCATTTTTAAAAGTGTATAGTCTCAAAAATTAAGTTGAATTTCACAAAAAATAAGAGATTGAATCAAAAGAATGAGGTTAAGATAGTTTGAGTGGAGTGGTATATGGTGGTTGTTTGAGGGTTAATTTAAAGTTATTTTTAGAATAGATTTTATGTTGGAATTAAAGTAGATTTGCATAAGTATTTGGGTGGTTTTTAGGTTGGGAAAAGAGAGAAAATTGAGAAAAAAATTAAAGTGGTAAAGTTTTAACTTATTATTTATTTATTTATCAATTCTTTTTAGTAAAAAGCTTACACCTCTCTTGGATATCTCTAGCTTCATAGTAACCTTTTCTTATTGATTATCCTCCTCTTCCTTCCATTATTTTCCATTTACAATCTAGGACTATCTATTTATAGACAAACACCTTAATGGCAACTAATGTAATTAGTTTGTAATGTTTAAGGTTTATTAAGTAAAAGGAATATGCACTTCAACCCTTTAAGCTACATATGGCATATAATATTCTAAGTAGAATATTCCATACTTGGAGATCACTCTTGGAAAATGTGCTTTAGTTTAAAGATGATAAGGTGGACGGAGATGAAATTGAGATACTATGTTTGGTTTGATTTTCTGTATAACTCTCATAGTAATCGATGTAGCTGATTATATGTTAGGTTTAGTAGTTTTTAGGCTTGTTTAATTGGTTTTTATAGTGTGTTTTAGTTAAATTGTTATTAGAATTTGGTTACTTTTATGTTTTTTTTTTTTTTGTAGAAATGGAGGTGAAAATGAAGAATTTGGAGAAATTGACGTTTATGAGACAAGTAGCAATCAGTTTAACAAGATGCATAAGGAGTAGACTACCTCATTGTTGCGGTCACAACCTTCCCTACGATCATAGCTAGTTCTCAGGCTTAACAAACCACATTTCACTGTTACTGTCACGGTCATAGGGGTACTGCGACCATAACCTCTGAAGCTTGAATGCAACCAATTTTTCTATCACAATCGCAGGGGTGCTGCGATTATAGCTTGTGCACAACTCCTTGAGATAAGCATCTACTATCACAGTCATAGGGGTGCTGCAACTGCAGCTCAAGTATAAATTTATAAGGATACTTTTCTCTATCACGATCCCAGCACATGCTGCAATCGCAACGACCTCGATTCTGAGTTTATTTTAGTGACGTGACTGCATCACATCATCATTTTTAAATAAATTTGAATTAACCTAATTGGTGGGATATAAAATGCATGTTAAATGTTGATTAGAAGAGCAGAGATGATACACTAAAAAACACAAGAAAAAATGAGTAAAGAAAAAGGGAAGAGAGAAGACTATAAGAAGAAAAAAGGGACTTAATCAAAGGTAAGTTTAATGAGTTTCTTCCTCCCTTCTTTATTTTTCTAAGCTCTTTGATGTATTTCTCTTATGAACTTGAGTACGTGGTGTATATTATGTCTAGTTAAATTTATTAAAGTAAGAGATTATCGAACTCTTTTGATTTATGTTAATTTAGTTATTGTCTTTCCATTTGAATTGCATAAAGTATTCATTGTGATTAATAGTTTATGATTTAGACAATCATAATTAAATCTAAATTGAGATTTATCATTGAGAAATATTAATCTTAATAGTTAAGAATGCTTATTGATTGAATTAAGTCTAGTGATAACTTAAATCATTTAAATTCTAGTTGGGTGCACTTCATGATTTATTTATTGAAATTGATTAGGATTTAATTTAATGAGAATTAGTTGAAGTCCTTACAATTGATAAAAGTAAATTAAGTAATTTCTACTTGAGAAAGATTAATTACTATAAAATTGAATTCCATAATAGGAAAGACTAATTTCATGTGAATTGCTTGAAGAGAGAGCAGTAATATAATCCCTAATATCATTTTCATCATTAATTATTTGATTTAATTTAGTTGTTTGAATTTCATTAGTATCATTCTTAGTTTTAGATTTTCATAACTATAATTCATTCAATATTTGATTCTTAAATAAGTTAAAAATAGAATTAATAATTGGATAGATATTCAATTCTCATGGGAATGACTTATTCTTACTCTATATTACTTGTCGATCTCGTATGCTTATGAAAAAAAAAGTTTCTAATGCTGTTGTCAAGGATTGAATAAGTTTAACAACATAGTTGGTTTTGTTTTTCTTGATTTAAGTCATTTTGGTTTTAAATTTGGATTTTCATTTATTATTTTAATTATTGCAGGATTTATTGTGGTATATGCCTAACACCTGAAGAATAAGGACAAACCTCCTCACTTTTATTCCAGAGCTTATAAGGTTTGAAAGAGAGAATATGAGGAATTCTTAAGGGGAATCGAGCACCACGGCAGATCAATAGGAAGAAGAAAGAACACTCTTGGATTTTACCATGCCAGGTTTGGAAGGTACATAACAAAGTATTACAAGGCTGATAATTAATGCCAATAATTTTGAAATTAAAATGACCTTACTTCAAATGATCTAGTCAAGTGTTCAGTTTTATGGTTTGGCAAATGAAGACCCTAATGCTCACATCGCTAATTTCCTGTAAATATGTGATACCTTTAAGTATAATAGGGTGTCAAATGATGGTACATACTCGAGTACTTTCCATTCAAGTTGAAGGATAGAGCTAAAGCGTGGTTGAACTCACAGCCACTAGCCTTTATCACCAATAAAGATCTCTTGGCAAAAGCTTTTCTGGAAAAATATTTTTCATCAACAAAGGCAGCTAAAATTATCAAGGATATCACTACATTTCAGCAGTTTAACATGGAATCCTTAAGTGATGCTTGGGAGAGATTCAAAGAGTTGTTAAGGAGTTGTCCTCATCATGGATTGCCAAGGGATGTGCTCATCAGAACTTTCTATAATGGTGTTACTTAGTCCACTAGAGACACCATAGATGCAACAGTTGGAGGTTCTTTGATGCGAAAAATAATTGAGGCTGCATTTAAAATTTTAGAAGAGATGGCTAATAATAATTTTCTTTGGCCATAAGAGTGTCAAAATCTACCAAGGCAAGGAGCCAAAATTAGGGTAGATGCAGTGACTTCTCTTAGGGCCAAAATTATAGCACTTTCAAAGCAGTTGGGAGATCTTAACCATAGAACCGCAGTGGGGCAACAACTTCATAGTTTCAATGTGAAATTTTCAATATGGTATAGCAAGTCAACTTTGTTAGAACCAATTTCAAGAAAAACAGGGTAATAATCCATTCTCAAACACTTATAATCCGGGATGGAGGAATCACTTGAATTTTTCTTGGAATAATAACAACAATTTGGTTCCCCAAGGCTTTTAGACTAATATAAGGCAAGACAAGCACCTCTGCATTTTCAACAACCCCATTGAGATTGAATGGCCTCAATGGAAAAAAAATTGGACAAATTTATGGAGGCTATGTCCAACAAAATGAGGCATTAAGATGAAAATCAGAAGATGATGGCGGCTAAGTTTGATCAGATAACTAAAAATCATGCCTCTTCAATTCACAACATTGAGGTTAGGAGCTGAAATCAAGAAGGAAGTGGTGGAAATATAAGATAAGAAAACTTCGAATGGTGATGATGATTATAAGGAGAGCAAAGAGCAGTAAGCAAGGGACAATGATGGGAAGGAGAAATTGCATGTACTAAGTTCATAGAAATATGAATCAAGGATGCCCTTTCCTCAATGACTGAAGAAACCTAATTATCAAAAGAGGTTTGCTAAATTTTTAAATACTTTTAAAAAAATTGAACTTAATATTCCTTTTTCCGAAGCTCTTACAGAAATGCCAACATATGCTAAGTACTTGAAGGATGTTATCATCAATAAAAGGAGATGAGATGATAATCAGACAATGGAATTAACAGAAACTTTCAGCTCCATCATCACTCGCAAGATACCAACTAAAGCTTAAAACCTAGGGACTTTTACTCTTCCATGTGTAGTTGGTGCTTTGAAATTTCCTAGGTGTTTATATGACTTAGGTGCAAGTATTAATCTTATGCCTTTTTCTCTTTTTAGGAAATTATGGCAACATAACCTTGCAATTAGCATATCATTCAATAAAGAAACCATATGGGATCATTGATGATGTTTTGGTTAAGGTAGACAAATTTATTTTTCCTGTGGATTTTGAAGAGGATAGTTAGTGTCCTCTAATTCTTGGGAGACAATTTTTTTTAATACTGAAAAAGCTATCATAGACGTTCATGAAGAGAAAAGAGAGAGAATTGAGTAAAGAATCAAAGTGGTAGAGTTTTAGCTTATTTTTCTATTTATCTTTCAATTTTTCTTAGTAAAAAGCTCACACCTATTTTAGATAATCTCTAGCTTTATGGTAACCTTTTCTTATTGATCATCCTCCTCTTCCTTCCATTATTTTCCATTTATAATTTAGGACTATCTATTTATAGACAAACACCTTGACGACAAATGATGTAATTAGTTTGTAATCTTTAAGGTTTATTAACTAAAAGGAATATATACTTCCACCCTTTAAGTTACATATGGCGTAGAATATTCTAAGTAGAATATTCCACACTTGGAGATCACTCTTAAAAAATGTGCTTTAGTTTAAAGATGATGAGGTGGATGGTGATGAAATCGAGATACTATGTTCGGTTCGATTTTCTATATAACTTTTATAGTAATCGATGTAGTTTTATTTGGCATTATATTTTTTAGGTAAGCATGTTTTGGAGAAGAGTCTATATTGGCGGGTTGGGAATATGCACTCTATAAATGTGTTGGATGATCCTTCGTTACAAGGCATTAATTCTTTGAAATTTTTCTCATGTTCCTCACATTTTGGGTATGTCCCTTAGAATTGCATATTTGATTAATCTTGATACAAAGCAATGGAAACATGGCTTAATTCAAGCATTATTTATACTATTTAATGCTGAGATCATTCGTAATATCCCTCTTAGTTTTTAGTTACCTAAAGATAAAGTTTTTTGAACTAAGACTAAAAATGGTGCTTTTACTGTGAAATCAACTTACTATGAGGTTCTTAAATCATAGGAATATATAATGTCTGGTTCTTCAAATAATGGCACATCTAAAACTTTTTAGTTATTAGTTTGGAAGTAAAATATCCTACCAAAAGTTAACCATTTCGTGTGGATACTTCTACATCACTCTTTCCCTTATTCAAATAACTTTGATTGGCAACATTTTCAAGTAAGTTTTTATTGTAAAAAATTTGTAACTATTGAGACCAATTTCCATATTTTTGTTGAGTGTGCTTGGGCGAGATCTATGTGGTTTGTATCTTCTTTGAGTTATCAAGTAGATAACATCGAAGGCAGTAATCTAGTTAAATGGTATATGAACCTATCTAAGGACTGCTCCTAGGATTTATAAGAATGCATTTCCATGTTACTCTAGAGCATGTTGAATTACAGAGATGCTTAACACTTCAAAAATATTGTATCCAAACTAACTTAGGTGTCTTCCTGAGCCTTTTAATGTATATTTTGCCAAGCTTCAAAAATCTAGACAATATAATAAGACACTTTCTTCCCTGTCCGGCCATTAATGGTTTCCACCTACTTTGGATAACATTAAACTAAATGTGGATGTCATTTTTCCATTGTAGGGTTCTCATATGGGTTATGGTTGTGTGTTGCGTGATAGTTTTGGTTAAGTTCTTATTGCTGTTGTAAATCCAATTAAGGGTTCATATGAATTATATTTGATATAACTTTTGGCTATTTGATATAGCTTTTGGCTATTTGATATAGCTTTTGTTTTGCTACAGATTGTTGTTTTAGTAGATTGGAAGTGGAGAGTGATTTGTAGACAACTATTCGGATGATTTTGTCATCTTCTTCCTTATTATCTCCATTGGGATCAGTAATGGGTGATATGTTAGTATTGACTAGTAGTTTTAATTATGTGCATTTTCATTTTGTCCCTTGTATTTGCAATTAGGTTGCTTATCAATAAGCTCAATGGGTAGTTAGTTTAGATCATGATATTGTTGCCATGGAAAAGGATCCATCTTTGGTCATCCCTCTTTGTTTGGATTATTTAAGTATTAATTCATTTTGCCTTTTGATTGTTTCCCTAAAAAAAATAAGAATGATGAGGTGGACATAAGTAGGATGCATTTTGACTACTAGAGGTTAAAATTTTTACTTTTTACCAAACGGGACCTACGAACATGCTATAATTTTTTAAAACAGTTTTAAACTAAAACTTGACCTCGGGAGCTCGATTTAACCTTCAAAAAAGTCAATTGATAAATGTTTGACTTTTATTTAAAGGTTTTCTAAGGTTAAACATAGGTTTTCTAAGGTTAAACCAAGGCTCACGGAATAAATCCAAACTGAAAAATATAGAAATAAATTCAAAATACCATTTTTTCAGAATTTTACTTATTAACATAAAAGACACAACTCATGGCATTTTGTTTCTCTTTTGATAATAAAAATATCTTTTCCAACACTATGAAGACATTTAAAAAGGTTCTGTTTTGGGTTTGGTTAGGTCTTGATGAGTGTGAAAAATCTTATGTTTTGAGCACTCCACGCTATGGGATTAGAATATAATTAATTGCATTTTTAGTTATTTTTGAGATCTTTTAGTTATTTTTCATATTTTTGTTTAGTTCTTAGGATTTTATTGATTTTTAAGTTTGTTAAGTTAATTTTTATTTAAATTTTGATTTTAGGATGCATTGGAGAAAGTTGAAAGATTTGAACAAGTCAAGATAAAGATATGGAGGTTAGAACAAGTCAAATCCTTATTGAAAAATGAAGTTTTGAAGTAATATAGTGTTGCACAGCCGTGTATATGGGTGCACACAACCATGCCTGAATACTGAAAAGGCAACACAGCCACGTGCACCCTACTGCGCAACCACGCTTGATTTATCACATTTCAAAAAGACTGATCTTGCACAGCCGTGACGTGGGTGCGCACAGCCGTGCAAGCTGTTGCAACAACTTTTCAAATTTAAATTTTCTTATTGTTGATTTTGGGGGGATTACAATTTTGAATTGTTACAACTCCAGATAAGTTGAAGGCTTGGGTTTATTTAAAGGGAGCCTCCAAGATGAACAAATAATGGCACTTTTGCATTATTTTTCTTAAGAATCAAAGTTGGTTTTGATTCAAGTTTTGTTATTTTTATTTTCATGTTAATAAAGAGCTTTATTTTGAAGATAGAGAATAAAAAACCTTCTATTCTAGTTGATTTAGCAGAAAAGGGGATTCTTCTTAATTAAACTCTTTGTTATTTTCACTTTTCATTGAGTAATAATGATTGTATATATTCTCTATACTTCATCTTCTTCTCTTTCTTTTAACATGAGTAGCTAAATAGATTTTTAGGGTTCTTATTTCAATTCAACTATATGCATATTATGATTAAAGCTAAGTTTTTAGTCTTAATTCATTGGGTGTTGTTGAACTTAATGTCATCTTAGGATTGATCACCCTAAGATTGAATTTACACTTTAAAACTTGATTAAGAGATAGATTCTATTGGACTCAAATAATAACATATTAGTTGCTTACTTAGTTGAGATATATTTAAGTAACTAATATTGATTAAAGTTGAACTTAAAAAATTTTTCTAATAGGATAAATAGTATTTTTCTCTTTGCTCGCATTTCTATTCTTGTAAATGGTTCTCCTAAGGGCTACTTTGGATGTTCTTCTGGGGTTCGTCAAGGTGACCCACTGTCTTCATTACTTTTTTTTCTTGTAAAAGAATTTTTAAACATAAGATTAAGTCAAGTTTTTCAGGATCATGAGTTAATTCCTATGCATGCTCCAGGCCGAATTCAGTGTTTATCTCATTTGGTGTATGCAAATGATGTACTTATTTTTGCTAGAGCCATTGTTGCTAATATTCAAAAGCTTGTGCGCCTTTTTTTTATGAATATGGATTGATTTCGGGTCAATATGTGAATTGGCATAAATTTAAAATTATTTTTTGTCATCATGTCTCTAATAGTATAATTGTTTCTTTAGGTGCTTTTACTGGCTTTAAGAAAGGTTCCTTGCCTTGTCGCTATTTTGGAGTCCCTATTTTCATTGGAGCTCCAAAACGCAAATGGTTGTAAGAGATTACAAATAAAATCCTCTCTAATTTTGATAAATGAAAAGGCTCTACTTTGTCTATGGCTAGAAAGCTCTCATCAACTCTATTATTTATGGTTCCATTCTTCATTCTTTCATGATTTACAAATGGCCTATTCAATTGCTCAAGCAAATAGAGAAATCTATTAGAAATTTTCTTTGGATGGGTGACATTAAATCTAAGAAGCAAGTTACTGTTAACTGGGAGCTTTATTATGCACCATTTGATAAAGGTTGTATTGGCTTCAAAAGGCTTACTTCTTAATAAGGCTTTAATAAGTAAGCTTGCTTGGTGGGTAGTTTGTGATTCTAGTTTTCCATTCTCTTTTCTTCGCTCTCATTTTTTGAATAAATTTAAGCAGCCCTATTATGGTCCTTTATCATCTTCGGTCTAGTCTTCAATTAAGGATTGTTTTACAGATGAACAAAATAATAGTCAATGGGTGCCTCACTCTTCTTCTGCTATAAGTTTTTGGTTTAATAATTGGTTGGGATATTATATTATTGACAAGGTTGATTTTCCTGCTTCCCATCTTCATCTCCTTCATGCTTCTATCTCTGATGTTTTTTTATGAGGATAATTGGCATCTCCTTTTGTCTTTTATTCATTCATTTCCTCTAATTACTGCTGATATAAATAGAATGGCTTTCTCTCATCTTGATGTTGATGATTATATTTGCCAATTCTCTCCTAAGGGTAACCTCTCTTGCAAGAATGCTTATAGTTTTTATAGGTCTGAGTTGCCTAAAGTTGCCTGGAGTAAGGAGGTTTGGTGCCATTACCTTCCCCCAACACGTTCTTTCTCTTATAAAGAGTTTTGCATGGAAAAATTCCAACTATGGATCTTTTATGCTCTAAAGGTCACATCTTAGTGTCTCGATGTTCTCTTTGTCATAGAGCATCTGAATTGCAGGACCGTGTTTTTTCCCAATGCTCTTGTGCTATTGCTATTTGGTATTCAGTTGGAAGCCTCTTTAATGCTTTGTTTGATCTTTCAAATGGTTTTATTCATTTGTTTAAATTTTCCTTGAAACATTATTTCTTATCTCAGCTCTCTGCTTTATGGAAAGTGGCAATTCATTCAGCAATTTGGAATATTTGGAAAACTAGAAACTCTGTTATTTTTAAAGATTTGTTCATTCCAATTGCTACTTCAGTTCAATTGATATGTCAATCTATTAAGATAGCTAAAATGTTTTAGCATAGGCCACATGAGTAATTCTCAATCTGACTTGCTCATTTTACAGCGTCTTCATATTTTTGGTATCCCTTGTTGATATCCTGCTGTTGTTCTGATTGTATGGGTTCATCCTTTTTCGGGGTGGACAAAGCTGAACTATGTTGGTGCTTCTCTTGGCTCGCCTAGTCGAGCTGCAGTTGGTGGGATTTTGCGCAATAGTGCTAGTTAAGCACTTGCTTCGTTTGTAACTCCAATTAGTTTTCGCTATGCTTTTGAGGCAGAATTCTTAGCAATTGCAATTACCGTCAACAAGGCATTTCATCTCCATTTTTTCCCCATTTATATTGAATCAGACTCCATGTTTGTTTTTAGGTTAATTCAGACGAGAAGTCTTATTGTTCCATGGCAAATTCATTCTGAATGGCAGCGCTGTCTATCGCAGCTTCACACCATTCCTTTTCATGTCAATCATGTCTTCCGCAAAGGTAATAGGGTAGCTGACAGACTTGCTTCTTTGGGTCTTCATCCTCAATATATTCAGTGGTGGTCCTCCTATCCTAGTTGTTGCAATAACTTAATGTTAAATGATGCTTTTAAGTTTGGAGTCTTATAGATTCCATTAGTGTTTCTTTGTTCTTCTTTTCCCTTTATGGGTTATATTGGATTCTTTTGATCATTATTTTTCATATTTAATAAAGAGTTGCTTCTTAGTGCATGATGTAGGTGCTAAGGGTGAGCCAACTTAGTTGGGATATCCTGGTGGGTTGATGCTAAGAACTCTAATTTTATTAAAAAAAAAGTTGAACTTAAAATTGGGTTTAAGAAATACTTAGTCAGCGAGAGCTATAAAACTTGGTATTAATTCCACTCAATTAATTATAGGTTTATCTAAAAGGAAAACTTATGATTCTTTAAATACTTTTAAAATGGATTAA
This sequence comes from Mallotus repandus, assembly GCA_949671775.1. Taxonomy (NCBI): domain Eukaryota; kingdom Viridiplantae; phylum Streptophyta; class Magnoliopsida; order Malpighiales; family Euphorbiaceae; genus Mallotus; species Mallotus repandus. The sequence goes on from CATIWM010305702.1 coordinate 13,895, forward strand.
GATTAGCTACACTTAGATGTTTAATTTATTTTAAGAAAAAGTTGAATTGAAAATAAGAACCCTAGTTTTAAATTTGATTAAGTGAGATTTATTTTGTTTATTGTCATTTGATTTTCAAACTAAAATTTGATGTTTAAACAAACAAACACTTTTAGTATTTTAGTACTCAATTTGCAATCTTTATTGGGCAATCTTAATTTTACTACTTGCACAATTTCGTACGCTTGCGGCTTTTGCATGTCAAGTCTTTAGCGTCGTTGCTGGGGATTGCAAAAATTAATATTATTAAGAAAATTGTGTTGTTTGATTTAAACTTTCTTTTAGATTATGTTTTGATAGTGTTTGTGGTAATTGTAGGGACTTATGTTAGTGTATGTACACAACACATTGAGCAAGCAAACAAGGAACCCTATTAATACCTCTTGATTTGGAGCTAGAAAAGATAGAATGCATAAGGAGAAAATAGTAAAGTAACAGGATGAATGGAGGGGAGGAAGAAAGAAATATGCCTCTAAGGCAACAAGCATCTTAAAATGGACATGATAGGCAGAGGACTATGCGAGATTTTGTGAGTCCAAATTTTGAAGGTGACCAAACACTAATTGTGAGGCCAATAGTAGCAGTGAACAACTTTGAGATCAAGCCTACCATGATCCAAATGATCCAGAATTCACAATTTAGCAGGTTCCTATATGAGGATCTGATTGGTCACATAAGCATTGCTCGACTTTCAAGATTAATGGAGTTTAACTTGAAGCAATTTGGCTTATTCTCTTCATATTTTCCCTTATGGATAGAGCAAAGAGGTAGTTTACAAGCTTGCCATTTAACTCCATTAACATTTGGCAAGAACTCTACCTAGCCTTCTTCAACAAGTACTTTCCACCAGCTAAAGTACTGAAGATCAGCAATGAAATCAACTCCTTTTATCAAAAGGAGGATAAAAGCTTCTATGAGTGCTAGGAAAGATTGAAGGATCTTCAAAAGCAGTGTCCACCTCAGTTGATTCCTTCATAGGATTTGGTGCAGTCATTCTATAAAGGTGTCAATCTAGTAGTTTGGGTAAACATTGATGCAACAGTTGGGGGAACCATTATGTCTAAGATGCCTGAAGATGCTCTAAACCTTTTTTAGGAAATGGCTAACGCACAGAGTCTTTGGTCTAATGAGAGAGCCATTCCAAGGAAAGGCGGGTCGATTGAAGTAAATAGCCTGACCATGTTGAATGAAAAGGTAGATGCTCTGTCAAAAAGAATTAACAAGATGAATGTTAATGCAATATCTGCATCTTCCTTGTCTTCCTCTTGTGAATTGTGTCAAGGTGGGCATCCTACTTTTGAATGTCATTTGATGCAAAATTTATCTATGGAGAACATTAGCTATGTGAGCAACTTCAATGGTCAATAACAGAATTAAGTGCATGGCAACTCCTATAATCCTAGCTGGAGAAACCATCCTAATTTCTCCTAGATCAATCAAGGATACAACTAGTGGAGATCACAAGCACCACAAGGATTTGGAGGTCAAATTGCACCATAATCTTAATCTCATTTTTAGCAAGATAAGAGTTCTTTTTTAGTGGCTTTATGGACAAAAAAATGGAGAAGTTCATGGATGTAATGTTAGGAAAAATAAATTAACAAGATAAAGCTCAAAAGAGGTTAGAGGGTAGATTTGAGCAGATGTACCAGGACACTCAACTCATGTTCAGAAACCACTCTTCTTCCATTCATAATTTGGAGGTGCAAGTTGAGCAATTGGTGAACTCTCTGTCAATAAGAAATCAAGGTTCATTGCCAAGTAACATTGAAAAGAATCCTAAAAAGCATGTTAGGGCTATAACATTGAGGAGTGGAAAAGATTTAGACGTGCATAGCAAATCCAAAGTTTATGAGGAAAAGGAGAAAGAGGATAGGCCAAATAAGGAGACATCAAGAGATGAGGAAACCAAGTCCAACAAGGAAGGCAAGACCAAATCCAAAAAGGAGAAGGAGATTGTAAAGCCATATGTACCACCGTGACCTTTTTCCCAAAGGATAAAGAATGAGAAGATAGAAAAGGAGAGGAACAAATTCTTTAACATGTTTAGAAAGGTACACAAGAATGTTCCATTTAAAGAGATGCTTTCTTATATGCCTAAGTATGCCCAATTTTTTAAAGATCTCATCTCAAGTAAAATGAGGTTAAAGAAGTTGGAGACAATATCTTTGAATGAGGAATGTATTGCGATTTTCTTAAAAAAACTTAAACGTAAGAGTCTATGCATCCCTTGTTCTATTGGGGACATGTCCATTCCTAAGGTACTTTGTGATTTATGAGGAACAATTAATTTGATGTCCTTAGCTACATTTAAGAAGTTAGGATTGGAGGAAGTATGTTCTACAAACATGAGTTTACAATTAGTGGACAAGTCCACTTTTAAACCCCTAGGTATTGCAGAGGATGTAGATATGGAAGTGGGTAGTTTTGCGTTCCAAACGGATTTTGTTATCTTCAACTAAGAGGAAGATGTAGATAACCCACTCATACTAAGGATGCCATTCCTCTTTGTTGCTAAAGTTATCATTGATTTGCATAATAGGACCATCACTTTGTAAATTAGAGAGGAAAGTCAAACCTTTGATGCTTATCAAGAACCTCAAGTTGAAGACATATGCATGAAGATTGAAGTGATGAATAATAATAAGCTTAAGGATAAAGGGTACATCAAGGCAAAAGTGAAACACGCCAAAGCAAAGGAGTTCAATTTCAAAGCTAAAGATAATAGAGGGAGGAATTCAATCCAACCAATTCAAGATATCAAATCAAAGCCACCTTCAAATTCACTTATTTCATGGTGCAAGGGTGTTGATTCTAATGTTAAAAAGAGGAGAAAGTATACAATATGGAGGCCAAAAGTGAAGGACACTCGTACTTATGGGGAGCATGTTCCTTAATGACTTTGAAGACATGGCGAAGATCTAGCTTAGAGACCCTAAACAAGCGCTTCTTGGGGGCCCAACTAAACCTTTTATTTTTTTTAATTTTATTTCTTTGTTAATTTTCTTTTTTATTTAGTTTAAAAATTCATGATTTTTCCCTTAGCAATTGTTTTTCAGAAAAATGAAGATGAGGAGGAGCATTAAAAGTGTTTAAGTTGAATATATGTGAAAAAATGTGTGATTTTATGTGTAAGATGTTGAAAATAGCTTTATATTGTGAATAGGTCAGGTTGTGCAACCACATGACCTGATGGTTATTACTTGATGTCCAAATTCGATATCCAGGCACAACCATGTGCATGAGTACGTATAGCCGTGTGCCCTACTTGTCCCCATTTGACTGCCAATTTTGCTTGATTTATGCAATGAGGACATTATATGTTTTCAGTTGTTTTGGGGGGGGGGGGGGGGCTTAGGGAGAGTTAAAAATTTTCAATTTTCAATTTTAATTTTTGATTTTCAATTAGTTTTAGGAATTTGAATTTTGAATTTTATTTGTTTTTTTTTTGCTTATCTAATTAGGTTTGAGGTTCTATTTTATTTAAGTTTCAAATAAAATTTTATCTTTTTAAATTTTATTTTCGGTTAAAGATCACACTTCCAATTCTTTTGAAACTCTTATTTCTTTTTATTTAAATTCCTAGACTCTTTCGCTTTAGTCGTATCTCTATATGCTTATTTATTTCAGCTTTATTTCTTTTGTTCCTTTGCAATTTAACGTGTTCCTTTTAGTATGGCCAGAACAAAGAACCAGTAGCCTTGTGCTAAGGAAAAGAAACCCATCAGTAAGAGAGGAAGAGAAGAAGGGCTAATGAACGGAGTGAGAAAATTATAAAGGAAGTTAAAGAGATGACAAATGTTTATGACCATAGAATTGGGAACTTGATTGTGGACTTATCAACCGAGATGGAAGGCTTTGAAAGGAGATGTGAGGCAAAGATGGAGAAGTTGCAAGCCTAAATAGAATAACTTAAACAATAAATTTCTCAAGGCAAAAGGCAAAAAGGGCCAAATGAAGCACCAACAAAGTTCATCTTTCCATTCACCTTGCCTCCAAGTGCATCCAAATAAGGGAAGTACACTTTTCTTTTCTTTTTATTTTCTTTAGTTATGTACATTTTCAGCTTTTTTTTATATAATAAATTGAGGACATGCATATTATTAGATTCATTTCACTTGAGTTTTTGAACCTATTCTTATGGAGAGTTTATTTCATCAGAGATGGTTTTCTTAAGTAAGTGTGATAATCTTCCTTTAATGTTTTGTTTTTATTTTTAAATTAGAAAAATAATTTGTGGTTAGGGATTTTTTTATGTTTAATGGACTTAATGCTTACTGTTTCATTGAATGATTGAACTTGGATGCTTAATATTTGAGAAAGATGCTTGTGAGTAGGAATTAAGTTTCTTTTCTTAGAAAAGTCTAGTTCGTATATATTTAGACACCTATCAGCTATTTTCTATAAAAAAAATGAAATGGAGCGTAAAACGCACTCGTAAGGAGCTGAAATCTTAAATTTAAATTCTTATGCTTCTTCTACTCCAATGCTCTATTATAGAGTAAGAGTGTCCAAAGGACCCATTTTAAAGGTATCCATGCTGAGTAGTGTAGGAAAGGTGAGGGATACTGAGATTGGAAAAACTTTGATTAAATAACTAAATTAAGTGTCATATGGTTGTTTTGCATATGTGAATTTTGGACTGCCTAAGTGTAGAGATAATTCCTATTTACTTTCATTTTTCTTGGGTGTCAATTGTTCATTGTCATGAATTCACTGGAAGAGTTTGTTCTTCACACAATAAATGCTACATCTTTGACCTCAAGTTATTATTTTAATTTATAGTTTTTAAGCTTTATATTAAAGGAAGATTAGAATGGTTAGTCAATTCAAAACTAGTTGATGATTTTGATTCTTTATATGAATGGGTTGTTATTTTGTTTTGCTTGAGGACAAGCAAAGGCTCAAGTATGGGGGAATTTGATGAGTGTGAAAAATCTTATGTTTTGAGCACTCCATGCTATGAGATTAGAATCTAATTAATTGCATTTTTAGTTAACTTTGAGATCTTTTAATTATTTTTCATATTTTTATTTAGTTGTTAGGATTTTGTTGATTTTTAAGTTTATCAAGTTCATTTTTATTTAAATTTTGATTTTATGATGCATTGGAGAGAGTTGAAAGATTTGAACAAGTCAAGATAAAGATATGGAGGTTAGAACAACTCAAATCCTTGAAGAAAAATGAAGTTTCAAAGCAATATGGAGTTGCGTAGCCGTGTACATGGGTGCGCACAACCATGCATGAATGATAGAAAGCTAACACAACCATGCGCACCCTACTCCGCAGCCATGCCTAATTCAGTACATTTTAAGAAGACTGATCTTGTGCAGCCATGTGCGTGGGTGCGCACAACCATGCAAGCCGTTGCAACTTTCCAAATTCAAATTTTCTTATTACTAATTTTGGGGGGATTAAAATTTTGAATTGTAACAACTCTAGATAAGCTGAAGGCTTGGGTTTATTTAAAGGGAGCCTCCAAGATGAACAAATAATGTCACCTTTGCATTATTTTTCTTAAGAATCAAAGTTGCTTTTGATTCAAGTTTTGTTGTTTTCCTTTTCATGTTAGTAAAGAGCTTTGTTTTCAAGATAGAGAATAGAAAACCTTCTATTCCAGTTGATTCGGCAGAAAAGGGGGTGGTTCTTCTTAATTAAACTCTTTGTTATTTTCACTTTTCATTGAGTAATAATGATTGTTTATATTCTCTACACTTCATCTTCTTTTCTTTCTTTTAACATGAGTAGCTAAATAGATTTTTAGGGTTCTTATTTTAATTCAACTATGTGCATACTATGATTGTACCTAAGTTTTTAATCTTAATTCATTGGTTGTTATTGAACTTAATGTCATCTTAGGATTGATCACCCTAAGATTGAATTTACACTTTAGAACTTGATTGAGAAATAGGTTCTATTGGACTCAAACAATAACCTATTAGTTGCTTACTTAGTTGAGAGACATTTAAGTAACTAATATTGATTAAAGTTGAACTTAAAATTGGATTTAAGAAATACTTAGTTAGCAAGAGCTATAAAACTTGGTATTAATTTCACTCAATTAATTATAGGTTTATTTGAGAGGAAAACTTATGATTCTTTAGATACTTTCAAATGGATTAAGATTAGCTAGACTTAGATGTTTAATCTATTTTAAGAAAAAATTGAATTGAAAATAAGAACCCGAGTTTTAAATTTGATTAAGTTAGATTTATTTTCATTTGATTTTCAAATCAAAATTTGGTGTTTAAACAACAAAACACTTTTAGTATTTCAGTACTCAATTTGTAATCTCTGTGGGACGATCTTATTTTTACTACTTGCACAATTCCGTACACTTGTGAATTTCGCACATCAGATTTCGATATGGTTGGATTGGTAATCATGTAAGATTTTAGTGTCTCGAACGGTTCTAAAATGGCTTTGAAATTATTTCTCTTCATCAATTTCATTTATTGATGAGATATTTTTATATAGTTATCATCGATTTGTCGAATTTTAAAAAACGAACCCAACATAGTATTTTTTTTTTTTTATCATTTTTCATGTTAGATAAATCGAGTTTGAAGAGTTCAATTCTTTTAAGTTCTTCGCACAATTCCATGCTCAAAATATAAGTTCTTCGTACAATTGAATAGAGTTTGATTTTTCTTTGTGAAAAATAGCATAAGAGTACAATAAGTATTCTTTTAAGAGAATCAACATAAGGGAAAAAATTTTTAAGGTATGCATTTTTTTTAAAACAATATCAATGCAATGTTATTATTTAATAGTCAGTATAATGCTATAATATATTATTTTTATACATTATTTAGAATAAATTACAATTTTATTAAATGTTATGTATAAAAAATAATTAATTAATATACATGGAAAGTAATTTAGTAGAATGAAAAGTTAAAAATAGTAATTAACGTGTACATAATTTTATTTATATTACATGTTAAAATATAAAAAGTAAAAAAAATATTGCAGTTAGTATATTATTAGTTCTATTTTATTGTATATGCCATTTATATTGTGTAGGATGAACATGGGTTAACTTGGATAGTAATTAGCAAATAACAGAAAAATAATTTTCTTTTCTAGGATGATTATATTTGTTTATTAGTTAAAGACAGCTCGATGATCATGTGATTTGATTATCATATATAATTTTAGCATTTAAATTTTTTTTTTTAATTTATTAGAAAAAATTTTAAAATTGATATTCATTTTTATTAATTTATAAATTGGTAAAACAAATAATTTAGTAAAATGAAATTTAAATTAATTTTAAAATATAAAATAGTAATATTATGTTAGTATTAAAGATAAATTATTGTGACTATAATTATGAGCATTCGCATTGATAATTAAGAATTATGGAGTGTTATTCATTGTTGGGTATGCTTATTAATTGTTATTCCACCTTGATATTGATAAGAAATGAATAACAGAAGTTGTTATTTGCTTATAAATTTATCAAAAGTTGCTGGTATGAAGTTCACATATTATACTCCTCAATCCAATAATATTTGTCAAAATTTTCTTTTTAGGATATACCAAAATTTTGTTTACTTTCCATTTTGGGATGGAAGTTAATTAAGCAAACGTCTATAATATCTTTATTAATTATATTGATAATACCACTAATTTTTCACTTTATAAATTTATATATTTAATAAATATGTTAAAGTTTCAATGTCATTTTATTGTTATACTAATACTCTTGTTATCACTATTTTTGTATAACTATTAATCTACTATTATCTAAAGTTAAACCAATAGAAAATCAAAACTCCAAATATATTTTGACATAATTTTTATATGCTTTCTTAAAATAATGTCATTTCTTTCTTAAATACTAGTGTAAAATTTTTTTTTATGTTATTTTTAATTTTTTTATTATAATAGTGATGTTTAATTTCTAAATACTAATGCAAATTATTTTTTAATTAAATATTAGTGGTATTTTTTAAAATTAATAAGATATTTGATTCATTATGAGTTGTCATCTTATCAACAATATTAAATAAGTAATGTTTCACACTTAATAAAATAAAAAATATAAATAGAGGTATTTTAGTAATAAAATGGTAAAAATACACAAAATAATTACAATTAACTAATTTTTTAATCTATATGTAGAAGCAACTTTATCAAATATTATGGATAAGAGGAAGTATTACATATACATTAATAATTATATGTATAAAATGTAATTTTTTTGTTGAGTGGATTTATTAGGTGTCATTATGTATTGTCTCTGTTGATTGCTCATCGATTTATTAAAAAAAAAAAACAGATAAGGACTTACGTGGAATAATTGCATGTATTGGATTGCAGAATGTGTAAGCATTATTAGTTAGGGTTATATTTACATTTCAAAGGAAAAAGTTGTTTACAAGTGACTTTGTTACACGTGTAAAGCACCATTACAGTTGATGATACTCCATTGGTTACAGAAGACTGGTGCTGTTCCCAATGTTGACGTATATAACCAACGAAGAAAGGAGTCAGGGATTAAAGCAAAATGAGGGAAAAAGAAAAAGAAATTCACGTGGGTGAATATAATAGAAATCATAGTTTTCTTTCGATTAAAGAAAATACAAAACGCTCCCAAACTCTCGTCTGTTTGTGGAATTATCACACCTAGAACTTTTTTTAGGCTTTTGAGGCTTTGATTTATTTCATTACTTTTTGATGGATTGTAAATATTTTTAAAAAACTTTAAAACACATAGAAAATTTTACGGTTATTTTATATTTTATTTATTTTATGTACACTTTATTTTTATTACCATAAGATGAATATGTATTATATTATATAAGAGTGATTGTTAATAAAGTAAATTTTAAGTTTAGAAAAATAAAATAATAATAAACTACACCATGATAAAAATATCTTGTAATAAAATTATTATATGAATTAATATATTTATTACTGTTGTAAAAAAAAGTAAATTCATTTAACTAAAGTTTGAAATTGAAAATTTTTATATAAAAAAGTAGACGCTAAGAAAATTTTATCGCCATGGTAAATCTATTCAACTTAACTTGATTCATATTAAGGAAAACGTTTGTGAATATTAATATCAAAAGTAATTATAAAAAATAAATTAATATATTTTGATAACATATGTGTAGCAATCATTTAATTATTTTCAATTTCTTTTTTCAAATAAAGTATTGATAGCGCGCCTGAAATTCTGCATGTTTTTTTTTTCCAAAAGAAAATTAATATTTCATTAAAACTTATCAAGAAAATATCAATGTTACAAGTACATATTGATCTACTTGAGAGAAAACAATAGAAAAAAATTACTAAAATTTACAAGTACTTGATATAATAAAATTAAATTAGATAAAATCTTATCGAAAATGAACTCTGTGACTCATCTTTCGGTAGTATATGGAGGTATAGATCATATAGAAGGATCAACGTGTCAAGATGAGAATATCAGCAACTCACTATAACCAGCTAATCAATTATAAAAAGTTTTAGATCTATCAAAATTCATAAAATTGATAAAGAAAAACACATTTTTAATAAATCAAACCACCAAAAATACCAAAATAAAAATTTTATTTACAAAAGCTTTACTAAAAGGATGTACTATAAGCAAAATAACATAGATCTACCATAAATTTAAGAAATATATGAGAAAAAACATTAAAAAAAAGGAGGTGATTTTGGCCAAAACTACCTTTAGAAACTACTATAAGATGAAGGAGGTTTTGCAGAGAGAAGAAGGAGAAAAAAGAGAGAAGAAAGAGGTTTTTAATAAATGATTTCACGTTTTTGTATTGGTTCCTATAAATTTAACAAAATTTGGTTTCCTTGCACACAATGCCTTCAAAATCCCCTGTTGTGCCAATAAATCTTTTACTCGTGTTTGCCATAATCTGAAATTTCCAAATCCATAGAACTTGCCCACTTCGAATTTTGCACTAGAGTTTAGAGTGGTCTCAACATAGCTCTAATATCAGTTGTTGAGATATAAAGAAAATAATAATAAAGAAAACAAAGAAGAATAGGAACACATAGATTTTACGACATTCAGTAATGTGCCTACATTCTCGAGAGCAAAGCGATTAGAGTACTTTTATTAATCCAAACCAATCTAGGGATATATATATATATATATATATATATATATATATAAGATGTGCGATATGAATTTACATAATCTCGTCTACCAGACATAGCCGTATGGTTCTTGTTGCCCACTGCTATAATTCCTCCCAATAATGATCATCCATGCCCTCTGGTTTTGTTGCACGTAGCACCTTTAAAATCTCCTGTTGCGCTAATAAATCTCTTACTCATGTTTGCCAAAATCTAAAATTTCCAAATCCATCAAACATCCCCACTTCGAATTTTGCACTAGAGTTTAGAGCCATCTCAACACAGCTCTAATACTGGTTGTTAAGATATAAATAAAATAATTATAAAGAAAACAAAGAAGAATAGGAACACACAGATTTTATGAAGTTCGACAATGTGCCAACGTTCTTGAGAGCAGAGTTGTTGGAGTATTTTTATTAATCCAACCCAATATAGAGTTACATATACATGATGTGTATACGTAACCCTATATATATATATATATATATATATATATATATAGGGTTACATATACACATCAAATCATTGTACATCCTATATATGTATATAGACATACAGACATACATAACCCTATATCTCTCAGAGTTGTTGGAGTATTTTTATCAATCCAACCCAATATAGAGTTACATATACATGATGTGTATATGTAACTCTATATATATATATATACAGATATACATAACCCTATATCTCTCAGAGTTGTTGGAGTATTTTTATTAATCCAACCCAATATAGAGTTACATATACATGATGTGTATATGTAACCCTATATACACATCATTGTACATCCTATATATATACAGTAAACATTTACATAATCTTGCCTGCCAGACATAGCCGTATGGTTCATGTTGCCCACTACTGTAATTCCTCCCAATCAAGATCATCTATGCCCTCTAGTTTTGTTGCACGTAGCGCCTTTAAAATATCATGTTGCACAACTAAATCTCTTACTCGTGTTTCCCAAAATCTAAAATTTCCAAATCCATCGAACTTCACCACTTCAAATTTTGCACTAGAGTTTAAAGCCTTCTTAACATAGCTCTGATGCAGGTTGTTAAGATATAAAGAAAATAATAATAAAGAAAACAGAGAAGAATAGGAACACACAAATTTTACGAACTTTGACAATGTGCCTATGTCCTCAAGAGCAGAGCAGCTGGAGTATTTTTAATAGTCCAAATCAATCTAGGGTTACATTTACATGATGTGTGTGTTATATATACATATGCGATACTAACTTACTAATTTTCTAGGGTTACACTCTGTTCCGCTCCAACATTTATCCACTTACTAGTCTATATATATATATATAATTGAATTTCTTTTTACCTCTTTCATTTATTAAGAAGTTATTAGGTTCATATATTCGATAGGAACTTCTTATCACACAACTAAATAATAGATATTTTGTGCAATTCAAAATGGCCGATCGTAGTCGTTTTTATTCCAAATAGTTTCAGTTTTGTCGTTAGTTGATAACTGATTTCAATTTATTTTTTATTTGATTATTTATTTTTATAAAAATAACTAATTTATTTTAAATTAAATTTATATAATTGATTTTTTTATAATTTGTAATACAATAAATATTATTTTAGAATATAACTAGTAGTTATGTAATTATAATATGGGATAATTGCTATTTTCCCTTGTGTTTTGGCCTATTACATTACTTCATCCCTAACATTTGAAAAAATATTTATTCATCCCTGACATTTGAAACAATTAACACTCATTAGTCCATCTGTCAGGAATGAAATAGTACATAAATTGCAAATGTCAGAGATGAATAAATATTTTTTCAAATGTCAGGGATGAAATAGTATATTAGACCAAAATACAGAGGGAAATAACAATTCTTCCTTATAATATTTACATGTGTATTTTTAGAAAATTATATTATTGAAATTTCTATTGCAAAACTTATTTTTAAATAATTTCTATTTATATAAATAAAAAATATTATATATATATATATAATCAAAATTTTGAAAAATGTACACCTTCATATTTGAGTATTCACTTTAAAAACTAATGTGTCAAATAATTAAAAATCCTAATTTTTTTATTAAAAACAAAATATTTATCATAGTTATTTAGTATTTTTTTTAACTAAAACATTATTATACATATTTCAATACTACTCAAATTCTAAAAGTATTTTTTTATTATGTATTTTTCTACCTTAAATCACTTAAAATATTTTTTTCAAATTTTTTTTTTATCTTAAATCACTCAAAATATTTTTTTCAAACTAGTAAAAAATTAAAAAATTAAAAAATTACAGTAATTACTTAGTATTATTTTTTTAACTAAAACACTATTATATACTTCAATTATGATCTAATAATTCTAAAAATAAATCTTATTATAACTAAAAAATTATGAAAAAAAAGTAAAGAAAATCTTATTTTTAGTTTATTTAGTTATTATTCTATTCAAATTATTTATTTAATAATTTTATTTTACAGTCCGTACATTAAACAAATTTACGATTAATTATATATTTAGCACCCATTTAACATGATGACAGTAACAATTAATTTATTAAATGATTTATATTTATCAATTATTAAAAATAATTATTAACTATTAAGTGTTATAAACTGTTAAACTAAATAAAATCTAAATGTCCCATATGAATAATTTAAATAACAAAAAGTGTGGATATTTAGTTGAGAAGAGTAAGGTTTGAACTTTTAACCTGTTCTCTCTCTTACAGTGTTGGAAATTTGACTATTTGTACTAATTAAGAAAAAAAAAAATCTAAATTTGGCATTAATTTAAACTATAATAAATGTATTTTTTTATATGCGTTTTGGTGTTGTGGTTGGATTTTATAGGATAAAGTAAAGCAATTATTAAAACAAAATTATTATTAAAATTTGTTAAAATGGAAATGTCTTTTCAGTTTTTATCGTAATCCAAAAGTATACCACTCTTTTTAAAAAAAAGACATTTAATTTTTCTTCTTTTGAAAAAATATAAAAGTATATCGTGGATAGTTATAATCAATTATTTATGCTTTTGCATGGTGGAGGAGAAAATAATTTGATATGTCTATGTGCTTTTTATGATGGAAAATAATCATAATTAATGGATTTTCTTTAAAAATTCATTTTAATATTGTGTTACACTTTGAAGAGTGGATTGAATTTTCGGACTTTAAGCCAAGTGGCATTTATCACCTACCAATTAATCACCATTCACGACAATAAAATAAGTTGATACGTAGTTCTGTAGAGATATCCACTTAGTTAAAAATCTAAACTCTTGACGTGACTCAGGGTGATTATTTTAGTTAGATGCAGCTAACACTGTTTACTCACTAACATGAGTTATTTAGATTTATAGTCCCTAGATTATTATTTCTTTCCTACCATCGTCTCAAAGAATTAATTGAGTATAAAAAAATTTCTAGCTTTTAATTTTAGTAATGGTAAATTCTCATTCGTCAATTTCTGATAAAATTAACACTAAAATGCTAATGTGAGCAAATAAGGAAATGATGATGCGGCAAAATTATTTCATTGGGACAATGGTAGGAAATAGATAATAAGTTTGGGACTGTAAGTATAAATAACTCTACCAACAGTTAGAAAAATATATTTAGTTACTTAGTTTTGAAAAGGAGTTGTTACTTGTTAGATACCCAAACAACACCAGTTTATAAAAGTTTCAATTTGGAGTTTTTCACCAACTCTTATTTTTAAAATTATATTTACTATTTTACCCTTATATTTTTAACTTTAACTAATTATCATTACTTAATAAATTATTATTTTGATAATTATTAAAAATATTAACCACACAAATAAAAATATTAAAAATTATATTAATAAATAATTTTATAACTGATTATTTCTAATATTAGTATTTTATTAAAATATATTTTTTAATAAAACTATATATATTCTTTTTCTAAATTTATATAAATAAAATCATTTACAATATTTTCTATGATAAGCATTAAATAATTTTTTTACCATATATTGGGTTTATTGCACGAATGATACTATAACTTTGATCCATGTTTCAAAATGGTTTCAGATTTTTAATTTTTTTATTTTTGTCCCTTAATTTCTATTTTTTAGATCATAGTCCCTTGATAATTTCAGAATAAATTTAGCATACATGGCAACCTGAATAAGTATATTTTTTGTATATTCACCATGTAAGCATCCGATTAAGTAGACTAATCATCTTGTGGACTCCATAAAATTAAATTTGCTAAACTTGTATTTTATGGGGCCTACAAAGAAATTTTGTTCTATGTGACCAACAAGATGATTAGACTATTTAATTGGATGTTTACATGGCGAATATAATAAAAATATATTTATTCCGGCTGCCACATATGCTAAATTTGATCGAATATATTTGAGGTACTTTAATTTGAAACAAAAATAGAAATTGTGGTACTAAAAAGCAAAAAAATAGAACTTTAGTAATTGAAAAGAAAAAATTGAAAATCTGATACCATTTTGAAACATGGGGTAAAATTATGATACCAAAGGTGCAATAAACCCACCATATATATATATACACACTATCATCAACTGTTCTTATAATTTTACCAAACTCTTAATATTAATTAGCTATCAGTTACTAGTTACCAGCTATTAACTATCAACTAACAGCAACAACTATCAACTAATAACAACAACTATTAGCTATCAACAACAGTTTATCAAATAGGCCCTTACATCTTTTTCATTAAATTTTTTCTTTTTCACCGCCTATTATCTCTTAGATGGAATGGACAATAATTCATCATTATTTTTTTATTTTTTAACTTTTATTTTTTTATATTTAATAAATACAAATTCCTGATATGTTTAACTTTTATTGAAAATTTTTAATTTTCCTTCATTGAGTTTTTAATACCCTTTATGGATTTTTACTTAGTTATCTTTTATAAATTTTATATTTTTCTCTATTATTTAATTTTTGTTATATTTCTGCTATTGGAATTGCAATTCAAAATAGATTTGTCAACGTAATTGAAAAATAGCAATAAACAATTTTACGATTTAAGTGAGAGTTTATGTTAGTACTTCTTAATTGTACATTTATTTATATTATTTGTTCATTAAGAGATATATATATATATATATATATATATATATATATATATATACTTTTTAATAAAT
>CATIWM010305715.1:0-10166 GCA_949671775.1 Mallotus repandus
ATGATTTTTTATGAGCAAAAAAAAGCAGAGATTATTCATTCGGCATGCAAATTGCCAGTCTCACCACACAATCATAACAATTTCTCAACTGTTGGCGGCAATAAAGTAAAATGCAAGATGATAAAAGAAACGTGCAAAAATGATTATTTGGTCTTCAAATTTAACTGAGCTTATTTTTAAGTTTTTAAAGTTTTAGCTTCGCGGGATTTTCAAGCTTTTCTTGTTAAGAGGTTGAAAATGACGTGTAGAATGTAAATTTGTATAATTTTGAAACGTGCTTTGACAAAGATGTTGCTGGGTTTGGTTTAAAAGTGGTCTAAAAAATACTACAAAAAATGTAGAAGATGAGCTAAAAGTGTGTGTATTGGGACTCCTGAGTCTTCAATTCAATAGTGTTTCAGTGTGTGCATCTGCTTTTTACTCCCATTAGCTCTTGCCCTAGCTCTTTCTTTGTCAAAATGGGAGGTAGAGACCCCTATTTATACAAAAAAAATGCCTAAAAATATGTAATCATGTGTCCCAAGACATGTGTGCATGCTTTTCCGCATGTACACGCGTACCAGGGCGCATAAGCGTGATCACGCCTCTCGTGCGCGTGATCACGGGCCTGGGGCTTATGATCATGCACTCTTGTACGCATCATGTGGCCTTCCTGAGCTTTGATCGCATTATTTTGGGGGTGCTTTTTAGGGTTTTGGGACCTTCCAAACGTGTTTCCAATGTCTGTTTTGTCAAAATCAGCTTTCAATTTTATGAAGTGGAACTCCGGTCTGACGAGTTGTACGTTTTAAGCGAGTTGCTTGAAATGAGCTACTTATCATTCTCATAATTCGTAATTCATAAAATTGGGGTGCAACTTAATGATTTGGAGGTCAATTTTTGCTCTCTGAAGGCTCGGTTTAGCTTTTTCAGCCTCACGACATGCTTCAAAGGAGGTACGAATGAACAGAAACTTGTCATATTTGAAGAGATTTTTTCATCATTGGACCTTTTTGGGGATAGTAAAAATTTGATGCATGACACATTCCTTCCATCTTCCATTCGACAAGTTCACTCTAGACCTAGATTCCTTCACTACTGTTACTAGCATTACCTGTGCAGGAGATTTCATCCCTCTCAATGCGAGTCTCCATCGACTGACACTGGATCACCTTGCTTACATTGAGTTTCTATTAGGCATGGTCCAGGACATGAAGGGTACACATACGATAAAGTTTTACTCGATTAAAGTCATTATACTCGTGCTAGGGTGGAGGTTGTTACCACTCCCCGATAGATAGACCAGGTGGTGCAGGCATTCTTGGTTTATTTATTGGGTACCACTCTTTTTGCAGACATTGCCAGCTCTATTGATTTGAGCTTTTTTATTCCTCTGAGGGATATTGATCTGGTAGCTTTATATAATTGGGGTGGTTGTGTTTTAGCCTACCTATATAAGAGCATGGATGAGACAATATGGGGAACTAAGAGGCTTTGTGGTTTCTGGCACGCCATTTTGGTATTTCCCTTCTCTTTCCTTTCTTTCATTACTTTTTTTTCAAATACCATTAGCATGATTAGTTAACCGTTCTTCTTTCTTTTGCAGGATTGGGCTCTAGAGTTGGAGCTAGTCATAGGGATATCTCGTGTCCATGACACCCCTTTCCTTGCCATGGCTAGGTGGGGCCCTAGTCAGGCTTGGCGGAGGCTTATTGCATGTAGGCACATCCATCATGAGCAGCTAAACACTCTTACATATGATGAGGTACAGTACCTGCAAATGTAATTATAATAAATAAAATGCTTGTCAATCAAATCCAATCATTTACCAGTTTATTTTCACAGTTGGGCTTGGACTTGTGGGGTCCCCAGACTGGATGGACTCAGGCTATGATCTGTTCAATCCCACTATCTGAGAAAAGGGTTTTGCTCTGAGGGCTTGACTGCAGGGTTTGGTACCCTGGCGAGAGGGTACATCAGTGGTGCCTGGGTGCTCGGGTGAGAAGACCACCCTTTGCTCCTCCTCGTGAGATTTTTTGGGAGCACTTATTTGGAGGGACAGGAGTTGGATCATGCCTTGGATGGAGATGATATAAAAAATTATTATGAGAGGAGGAAGTCTTGCTACATGGACTTCGCACGAGCTCATCTCCTACAGAGGGTGCCTTTACCAGGATTTGCATCTCAAGTAAGTAAATAATTCTGTGAAGCATATAATTCCAAATTTTCATGTGCAAATGTCCTTAGTCTAACTTTATTTTCCTCCTCAGGCACCAACTAGGGGACCGGTTCCTCGTCCTAGGCCTATTGCCTATGAGAGACCTCCTCGGCGCCCTCGTACTGTATCGAGTGGTGAGGGTACATCAGCTGGAGCACTGCCTCGTGCTAGAGAGCCTTCCAGCTCTGGTCCTCAGATGGTAGCTGGTAGGCTTGCTACTCCTCCAGATTTGTTGACTCGGTGTTAGGTGCTTTCAAGCGAGCTATCTCAAGAGTTCCTAACACTAGACGAGACTTTGGAGCCAGTATTCATCCTAGAGGCCTCCACACATGTAAGTTTTCTTCTTCTAACATCCTGTTCTCTAACTTGATTTAAAATAAGGTTAGTGTGAACCATTCATTGATTGTACAAATACCTCGAGATCAGGGAGAGTACATGTACCGAGTGATTTAGGCCTAGCGGGAATCCCTAATGAGCGTGACACAATAGTGGAAGGTAACAACCTATTTCTATGTCTACATGTAGGCATGCTTTCATGATTCCTTACCTTTTACTGTATTTTGACAGGACTGAGATGACATGAGTCAAGCTAGGATCACTGCCCTTGGGTGTCAACTAGCTGCCCTTCAGGTTGAAGATGATGAGGAGGGTGATGAGGCTAGTGATGGTGAGGAGGAGGAGTGCCTTGGCAAGGAGGAGTAGGCTGATGAGAATACTGAAGATGGCATAAGTGATGATGGAGATGATCATGTTGATGATCCTGTTAATGACCCGGTAGATGACGGAGATGATGAGGCTGGGGATGATGAATCGGACAACCTCAGATGCCTGCTACTAGTTCTTAGATTAGGAATATTTTTACTTTTCTGCACTGTTGCTCTTTTATCATATGAATTGATATTTTATTTTAGCATTTTTAAATTTTATCTTAATTAAATGCTGAACTCAAATTTAATTCAACTAAACTTGAATTGATCAAGAAATTTGTCGATTATATAAATTCTGTTTCTTGATAAATGAACATTTACATCTCAAGGTCAATCATTCTGTATCAGTATAAAAACAATACACCTCCTAGTTGTTAAAGATGCGTCGCCTTTGCATTGGGGTGTCGCCTCTTTGTGAAGAGGCGACAGGGAGTTGCCTCAATACACAGAGGTGTCACTTATTCATAGAGGCGAACGCCTCTACAGCAACACTCTGCAGCTTTTTAAATCCCTAACTCTCATTTAAAACCCTAATTCCACTTTGCGCGATTCTTCTCCATCTTCTCTCTCTAGACAAAATCCCAACCTCCCAATATGACTGAAAGAAGCTTGAAACAACTGCAACTGATCCTGAAAAGCTTGGATGGTGGTTCATGGGCAAGATTAGAGCCATTTTACTTATTGATTTTTAATTTATGCATGCTAGAAAGATTAACTTCCCCTACCTCCATGTTCTTGCTAAATTTTGGGATCCCCATAAACATGTTTTTTCGGTTCAACACAGCAGAGCTATGCCCCCTGCTAGAGGAATTTGAAGTTATCTTGGGCTCTTCAATGGATTCTACTTATCAGATTTCCATTCCTTCTATTGAAACACTGAATTTGTAGTCCATTCAATACCAAATGGCCAGGCTTAACCTTTCTCTTCAGTCTTTACTTCGCCATATCTTTGGTAATGAGGTTTTGATAAGCTCTTTTCTTAAAGTTATTGTAATTGTTGATAGTAACGAGGTTTACTAGCCTCGAATGATTACTGGCCTCGAATGATTACTGGCCTCGAATGATTGCTCTTTGCCTATATGCCAAATGGCCGGCCTCAACTCCTTTCCTTTTATCTTGCCGGAGACCATCGCTGGATTAGATAACTTCTTAGAAACTAGGAGATTCTCTAGGAGTCTTCTACTGTTGGAGGTGAGTTTTCTTTCTTCTTTCCCTTATTTTACATCTTACTGTGCTTTTCATCCATTCATCATCTTTGCAGGCATGGTTTCATGAAAAGTTGAGGTTGCTAGAGCCTCTGAGGGACATCGTGTATTACAGAGCCAAACATTGTCATACTAGAAGACTTCGTCCCATTTTGCACGATATTCAGAGCTGGTTGTCCACATTTTCTGACACTATGATCTAATGGATATGCCCTTGGTGGAGATTGCAGCATGTGACCATCGAGTCCTACACCTACTGTGTTCTCATAGCCAACCTTCATTTTGCCACTTTCTACAATCTTACCCAACTCTGTTGACAATATGGGCAGAAACAACTGATTATGGAGCCAGTTTATGAGTTTGAGCCAGAGCCCTTTTCTTAGAATTTCCTAAACAACTTGGTTGAAACTTGGCCTCGCAAAACCATCCTGAGGTACATTGACTACAATGGAGATTCATCCACTGATGATCAGTACAAGGAGTGGATTCAGTTGCAGTAGACAGAACAAGATGAATTTGTGAAAAATAAAAGAATAAAAGAATTGAAAACATCGAGTGTTCAACAGAAGAAAAGAAGACAAAATTAGTTTATGTAACTTAATCTTTATTTCCTTTTTGTTGGATGGAATTTCTTTTTTAGTTAAACTGTTTTTAATGAATACTTAATACAATGTTTAATAGTAACAAAGGCAATCCATTCCATTTAATTTAAGCACAAAGCGACTAGATATCTTGCTTCTTACATATCTCCTGTTGTTAATTGGCTTGCCCTTGCAAGTTTTCCAACTAACTATTTTTCCACACTCTTTCCCTTTACACGTCCTTAATTTTTGCCTGGACTACCTTTTTTAAGGTTTTCAATCTAATAGAACTTTTATTTATTTTTTCATTTTTTGCCTCTAATTTTTGCCTAGACAGCCTCTTTTTGAGGGTTTCTCTCTAGTGAGACTTCGTAGAAAATACTTTTTAAGATTTTCCAGATTGATGGGCTCTCTGAACTCATTTCCTTCTAGATCGGATAGGATAGTAGCGTCTTTGGAAAATAGCTTCTTTATTAGGTATGGACCTTTCTAGTTTGGCTTAAACTTCCCTCGCGGATCAGTCATGATTGGCCTAATAAGCTTCAACACTAAATCACCCTTTTTGATCTTGCCAGGCTTTATTTTCTTGTTATAAGCTCGAGCTATCCTCTTCTCATAAAGTTGAGAATGATACATGGCTTGTACCCTTCTCTCATCTAAGAGCATTAGCTATGCCAATCGGCTTTCCACCCACTGATAGTCAAGGATTTTGGATTCCAAAAGAACCCGTATGGACTGAATTTCCACCTCTATTGGTAATACTGCTTCACATCTGCACACCAGTGAATACATAGTAACTCTAGTCGATGTCCTAACCATAGTTATGTATCCCCATAGTGCAAATTGTAGATATTCTGACCAATCCTAATAGTTTTCCATCATCTTGGACAAAATTCGCTTTATATTTTTGTTTGCGTCTTCTACAGTGCCATTCGCTTGTGGTCTATACGAGGATGATCTATGGTGCTAAATCTTGTATTCCTTTAATAAAGTAGTCATTTATGCTTGAAATTGGACACCATTGTCAGTGATAACATGATGAGGCAATCCGTATCTACAGATTATGTTTCTTTCAATGAACCTTTCCATTTGCTTTTATCCTACAGTGGCATATGATTCTGCCTTAACCAATTTGGAGAAATAATCAATGGCCACTACAATGTAGTAATGACCATTCGATGCTTTCGGCCTTCTCTCGCCTATAATGTCAATTCCCTATACTGTAAACGGCCAAGGAGAAGTCATCCCTTAAAGTTCCATGGAGGGTAAATGACTAACATCACCATATGCTTGGTAGTTGTGACATTTTTTCATAAACTTTATGCAGTCCATCTCCATTATTAGCCAAAAGTAACCCTGACGCACTATTTTCTTAGCCAAGACCATTTCGTTCATATGCAGACCAAACAATTCTTCATGAATTACTTTTATGAGCTTTTAAGCTTCATTTTTATCTATGCATCTCAAATGCATTCCAGTTGGCGCTCTCTTATACAACATTCCATTATGGTTAATGAATTGACAGGACAACATCCTGAGAGACATCCTCTCTTTCCTACCAGCATCTTCGGGAACCTGCCTCATTTCTAAGTACTATTGTAAATTGTGGAACAGTGGTTTTTCCGTGGGGTTGATCGGCATCACCCTTATCTCTTTATAATAAGGGATTCGGGACTTTACGAGAATTAGAGGTTTGACTTTCATCTATTTTCCTCCTTCCCAAGTTGAAGCTAATGTGGCCAAAGCATCTGCTTTCTGATTCTCCTCTCGTGGAAAATGAACAAATTTGCATTAAGTGAAGGATAATAAAACTGTAGCCGAATAATCCCAATCTTCCATCACTTCCCATTTGTTGGAGATTTATTTCACCACTAGCATAGAGTCTTCGTATATCATGACTTCTTCTACCCTTACATTTTGTAGTGCTTCTAAACCAAAGATGCAGCTTCATATTCAGCTTGGTTTTTGGTGACTTCAAATTTCTATCTTTTTGCTATCGAAATCATCTCTCCTTCTGGTGAGATCAGAATTACACCAAAGCTCGCCTTTTTATTATTGATCACTCCATCGAAATACATTGTCCATATTTGCATTTCTATTACCCCCATATGCTCATCTAGGAATCCTAGCTCCCATTCCTATTCATCACCCACGGGATTTTGAGCCAAAAAATTTGCTACGGCTCTCCCTTTTATCACTTTCTTTGCCATGTAGCTATGTCAAACTCAGTGAGCAAGATTAACCATTTGGCTAACTTTCTTGTAAGTGACGGAGTCTGCTGAAGGTATTCAAGATGATCATGTTTAGAAACTGCCTGAATTCTGTAAGACTGGAAGTAGTACTAGAGCTTCTTTGTTGCCTAAATCATGGCCAAACATGTTTTCTCCATGAGACTATAGTTGGACTCGTAGGGTAAAAGCTTCTTGCCCAAGTAATACACGACATGCTCGACTCTTCCCTCATCTTGTTGGGCTAACATCGCACTTACTCCTTCTTTCTCAATTACCAAATAAAGAGTTAGAAGTTTACCCTGTCTCGGTGGTTGGAACACTGGAGAATTCATCAAATAATTCTTGATAGTTTTAAAACCCTACTGACACTTGTCATCCCAAATCACTAGTTGATTCTTTCTCAAGAGTTTGAAGATTGGCTCATAGAGGTAGTTAGCTTAGCTATAAACCTGCTAATGTATTGCAATCGCTTGATAAAACCTCTAACCTCTTTCTCATTTTTGGGTGCAGACATTTCTCTGATGGCCTTAACTTTATCAGGATCTACTTCTATACCTTTCTAACTGATAATGTGCCCCAATAACTTTCTAGAGGTTTCCTTAAAAACAAATTTTTTCGGGTTCAACCTAAGGTTATACTTTTCAGCTCTGGCCAGAAACTTATTTAAAGCCTCAAAGTGTCCTTCTCTAGTCGGATACCATCATGTCATCCATATATACTTTTATCTCCTTATGGACCATATTTTGCAGCAAAGTGGTAGTCATCCTCTGATAAGTAGCTCCTATATTTTTTAACCCAAACGACATGACTGAATAATAGTAGACACCCCATTCAATGGTGAAAGAAGTCTTCAGCTTATCAATCACTGCCATCATAATCTAGTTGTATCCAGAGAAACCATCCATGAAAGAGTACATTGCGTTGGAGGCTGCACTATCGATTAAGGTGTCAAGATGTGGTAAGGGAAAGTCATCTTTCGGGCAAGCTTTGTTCAAATCTAAAAATGCCCTAGAGGGGGGGGGGGGTGAATAGGGCTATCGAACAAAAATTAAAACTTAAAAACAAATAAACAAAATAAAATAATGTTGAGAAGGTAGAATGATGAACAAAAGAATTTAAGGAGTTAGGATTCTCAACAATCCTATGTCTCCACCTAACTTATCCCCAAGTTAGGATTTTGAATCACCACAATCTATTCCCCTAGATTGATTTTTAGAACTTGAGTTTTAGGCTCAACTCAAACCTTACACAAGTGTTTTCAAGGATCACACAAAAACCAAATTCCCAAGTGTTTTAATGGCTAAACACTTAAACCAATTCCTTTAGAATAGAACCTCACTTCCCTTTTTCTAAACCCAAAAAAATAGAAGAATAAGAATTTCTATTCTAATCACTCACCAAACTCTCACAATAGTTTATCAAATACAAGAATGAATTAAAGAGAAATTTGAGCTTAATTGAATGCTTGAGAATGTATAAATGAAAAACAAGTTTCTTAACCTCTAAATGATCTTTATAGGTTGTATTTATAGTTGAGCAATTCAATTATAGCTATTAGAAACAATAATTTTATTTCCAACAAATTGAAACTTCATTTGAATGAAATTTGGACTTTTAGCCTGTATTTTCTCTGGTCCCGGTCGTGATCACACTGATCACGGTTGGGATAATCAAAGATATATCCGTTATAGCCATTATATTTGAAGTCTGCATTGATCCCAGTCATGACTACCTTGATCTCAATTAGGATCACACTTGACCCAGTTGTGACATTGGCTTAGGATATGTTCTGGAAGATTTCTTCAATTTGGTGCAATTTTAGTCCCGGTGGGGACTTGCATTATCCCGATCGGGATCATGACTTTTATCCATTAAATACTATCAAATCAGCCTTAGATTTCTTCATGAAAGTTGTAGGTATTTGTCTTAGCTTTCCAAGTGAATCACCTCAATTGGATATCTGTAGATCAAGATATTGTTGAAATACTAAGAGATGCTCAAATCGAAATGAAAACTGCATATGCTGATTTTAACTGAATATTTCTAGACCCAAATGAATTTGGATTTTGATAAGTAATATCAATTCGGAAAGCTTGTGATGTCTAATTCAAATGTTAATAAGACAACTTTCTCATTATAAAAGTCTAAGACTTCTAAAATCCTCCTGGAATCTTGAAGGTCAATTTAGCCCAAAAGCATGCTTAACTTCATTTTGATTTCCATTATAGTCTTAGCTTATACACACTTAAACAAACATATTAAATGCTCAAAATAAAGTTTGTTAAGATCAAAATCAAGATTTATTATTGCTAAGGTCAACAATCTCTCCCTTTTTGATTTTGACAAACTTATTTCGAGTTTGAGAGAATAATATAAAGTGAAGTGTGTGATAATTTAAATTAATTTTACCCCCCTAAAAATTATGCATATCATAAAATTAATAACTATAAGGAGTAAGAAATTCAAATAAATAAAAATTAATGAGAATATATTTCCTTATTTCTCCCCTTAGTTGACATGATAAGAAATATAAATTTTAAAAATTATCTTCTTTAAATAAATACTTGACAAAATATTTAAGAAACATAAACATGGTAGAAGACAAACTTTACTAAGATAATGCATCACAAAGTAGTACATATCACATTATCATATAGAGCTTAGTTCTAAAGGAAACAAAAGACCAAGAACTAAAACAGTGAAAATCATGGAAGTTCATCTTAAAAAAAATATTTCTCCCCCTTTGTAAAAGACTAAATGAAATTATGCAAGTAAGTAAAACAAGGTCTTTTGCATGGAGAAAAATATGATAACATGATGATTGACACATTAGTAGCCACACTTACAATGCATGTAACAAATAGCAAGGAAATAAATAATAATAAATAATAATAAATAATAAAAAGAATTAAGCAAACTAAAATTTTTCTCCCCCTTTGTCAAAATGCAAAAAGGATTAAATAAACAAAAACAAAAATAAAACAATGACAATAACAATAGCAAAACAAGAACCAAAAAAAAAAAAAAAAAACACAATTCAAGAAATTAATTAAACACGAAAACAAAAACACTAAAATACTAAAAATTAAAATAAAGCCTAAAACAACCTTTTTCTACCCTAAACTAATAAATATTACAAATCAACTCCCCGGCAACGGCGCCAAATTCTGAAGCGGGTAGAATTGTATTTATATAACCCTAGTCTCTAAGGACTTAGTATAGAGCAAGTAGGGTGTCGATCCACA
>CATIWM010305741.1:0-16033 GCA_949671775.1 Mallotus repandus
TAATATTTTACTATTCATAGATACATAATTTAAAAAAAAAAATTTCTAAATCTTCAATTGTAACGTATAACACCAAACCTTTCCAAGATATTATTTCCAATTTTATTAGTAATGTTTATAACATAATTTGATTGAATTAAAAGCTTTGTTGAATGGTTGGTTTTAAACGTCCATCTCGGGCTACGTGAGACGAGGTGTGACATGTTAGTCCTAGAGAATGAAGGCTTTTAAGGCCTTGCCATTGTGTTTTATAATCTTCGCCTTCAAAGGACAGGATTCTCATTCCCAAGGAGTTATAAATTTGTAGATCTTGAAGGGAAGTGAGGTTGGAGAGCAACACCTTGGGCACAAATTCCAAATCTTCAATGTCTTGAAGGTAAAGATACTCCAATTGAGAGGAAGAAGAAGAGGTGGATTCCAATACCAGAATTATTATTTTGCTCAAATGACTTATAATGAACATATATGTTAAGTTATGAAATCAAATGCTATTTGTAATCTTTAAATTATTTGGAGTTAAACAAGTCTTTATTGTCTTTCTCTAGTGGGGTCATTAGAGATCGACTAGTGCGATAATTGGCAATTTGGCTTTGCCATGAATATCGGTATGTGTTATATCATAGTAGTTGAGCTCTGGGGATTTTTGAGGTACTGTCCTTAGCATATGGGACCTTAGCTTTCGAAGAGTGGAGCTTGAATCAAATAGTAAGTGTGCCCTTCTTCTCCTGCATGACAAAAGGAAGAGATTCCACAACCATGCACAGTTGGTTTGATCAATTAAAGAGCTGCTCAACCGAGATTGGGAAGTTAAAATGGGGCATATTTTTTGGGAGGCTAATCAGGCCGCAGACTGCATGGCAGTGCTAGCTGGAAGATTTTGTGTTGGATGCCATAGATTTAAGTGACCTCCATTGGAAGTAATTCAGTGGTTAGATTATGATAAGCTAGGATGTGGAATGAATAGATTAATTCCTTTATTTTGAGTTTAGGTGTTTTCCCTTGTTTCTTACCAAAAAAAAAATATAAAAATAATAAGACCATTACAATTCAAGAGATATTATGTTGATGGATTATTATGAAATGGTGTGGTTAGCAGTTAGGTAACGCATATCTCTAACAATGCCGACATCAAATGAGATGTCTTGGTAAGGCGCCAGAGGGGAGGGGTGTTTCATTGCTACTTAAATAGATTAAAAAAAATCACTACTAATTATTAATGAATTTTTATTTTTATTCTAAAAGGTAAAAAAGATTATGGATCTTAATTTCAATGGAGAAATTTTCCTTCAAATTAAATCCATGAGGTTTGATTCTAATTAATGAAACTTTATTTTCTAAAAAAAAATGAAGGAACCTTAACTAATAAAAAAAATAGTTTAATGATACTACTGGAATTTTAGCTATCTTATTTATAGCTGATAACATAGTCAAAATTTAGCTCCTATAAACTAGGGTGAAAATCCTAGTCACATGTTGAGTCAACATACCTTGGATCAAGTCCGTAACTTAAAACCTTTTACAAGCAAAGAAGGGACCAGTGATTGAAGCCTACAGAGTGCGAATGTCACCCAATTCCCCATTAATCCCACTATTTTAGTAGTTCCACTTTTTACTTTAGCATGCAGTCATTACTCCTACTCTGTCGAGAATTTCTCTACAGATGATAACTGTTTGATCTTTAAATAGAGTCCTATATCAATCCAACAAGATAACCAATTCCCTTTCCAATTTAATCATTCTATTCTTATCAAACACTGATACCTAACTTAAGCATCAAAGCGGGACTGATAGGATCCCACCTGGCTCCATTCTTACATATCTTTGTCTTGCAGACTATTCAACAAGCCAATCATATTCATCTTATCTTCCATTAAAGTAGGAGCTCAAAAGAACACCTTTTATTATTTGTGCAGTGAGCATGGAAATTTAATTCTCATTGTTTTCTTGAAGTTTCTCTATCATGGTGGAACATTCCCATAATGATGAAGAAACACAACCACCCATTCTAGGTATGACTAATTTGGTAAGGCAAGTTGAATTAGTTTTCATTTAGAAAGATCATTCTACTCTTATAAAAAGGTGGAACAAGCTATGACTATGATAATAAGTATGCCACTAGAGGTAAAAGAATCTTTAGTTCCAAAATATTATACTTGCCAAGTGTAGAAAGACAAAAGTCCATTGTTGAGCTAAGTCCAACAATTTTTAGCAAAGACTCATCATGGGATGAACTTAGCGATGCAAAAGAAAAAAAATTTTAAGTTGCAGATGTTGAAGTGGAGAAGAAGGTGCTTGCAGCAATGAAAAAATGTGGTGCTTCGACACCTGAAGAATTATATCAAGATTTAGCTTCCATCTCACCTTTAACAAAACATATATTAGAGGTGCCTTTTCCTTCCAAATTCAAAATTTCATAGATCAAATTATATGATGGAACCTCAAATCCAAGAAATCCTATGGCTAAATTTTGCATCATGATGTTTTTTCATACAACTTCAAAAGATTTACTCGGTAAAGTATTTCTGACAACCTAGAAAGATGTAGCTCAAGAACGACATTTAAGGCTGGAAGAAGCTTCCATTAGTTCATTTTTGCAACTAGCAACTTTGTTTAAAGCCAGGTTCATCGCCAGCACTCCTACTAAAAAGATGTCTTTAGAATTATAAGATGTGGTGCAGGAAGAAGGAGAAAGCTTGCGAAGTTACATAGGTCACTTTAACAAAGTAGTTGTGTAAATAGAAAACCTCAGCCATAATGAAGCTCTAATAGCCTTGAAACAAGGAACCATGTATGAAAAGTTGTTTGACTCTTTATATCTTGATCCACTTAAAAGTTTTATTAAGTTGATGAGTAGGGCACAAAAGTTTATAAGACATGAAGAAGCGTGGAGGTCCGTGAGAAAAAGGTTTAAGCACTGAAGAGCTATAAAGGATAAGCTTCTTGTTATAGACAAGACAGGTTCCAAAGTTGAAATACTTCAGAAGACAAGCTTATTGCTATAGACTGGACAAGCTCTACAGCTGAAGAGCTTCAGTAGACAAGCTATTGTTGTAAACAAAGTAATAAATGTTTAATGCTTTTAAAGGTAATTACTATCATCTTTGCTGGCTATAAGAGCAGCCTTTATTTTTTTTCCAATTGCCAAAAAGGATTGCATAATCCTATAGTTATTTTAAATCTTCTTTGTAGTAGCTATTGTCTTTCCCTAAAGAGCTTTAGTAGCTGCTACAACTGGAGAAGCCAAGATGTATTTGTTGCTTGCAGTAATGAAATTATATACCATATGAATTTAATTATTCCTCTTTAATATATAAAGTGCAAAATGAATATATACTAAATGCTAAAAGCTCATTACAAAATGCTTACACAAAGGAAAACATACACAGTAGGATTAGGTGGAAGTTAATTTACCACCACAGGTAATTAAACGAGTATTTTAAGGCCCCTTGTGGGCACATGAGAAGGTTGCAATAAATACCTACCCTTGAGATGAATATCATTGTAGTAAATGAGCTATTGGTGTAATTGTGATTATGTGAAATTATTGCAAATAAATAAATAAATAACGATTATATAAAATGATATAAGTCATAATTTTTATTTTCAAAAGTTGATAATCAAGATTATATAAAATCAATGCTAAAGGCTAAAAGTTGAAAGTTAAAGTTTGGAGTGAAAGGCTGAAAGTTGAAAGCTAAAAGCTAATAATTGAAGTTAAAGGCTGAAAGCTAAAATTTGAAAGCCAAAGTTTGAAGCCAAAGGTTGAAGGCTGATAGCTGAAAGCTAACATTTGAATCTAAAGGCTGAAAGCTGAAAGCAAAAGTTTAAAGATAAAGGCTAAAACCTAAAGTTCAAAACTAGAGGATGCAAAGATAAAAGCTAAAAACTAAAGTTTAAAGCTTAAAGCTTGAAAGTTGAAAGCTAAAGTTTGAAGCTTAAGGCTTAAAAGCTAAAAGCTAAAAGTTTAATGCCAAAAAGGTAGAAACAGAAGCTAAAAGTTAAAAAGTAAAAAGGCCAAAAGCTAAAAGGTTGAATAACCAAAAGAAATAAAACTGAAGATCTCTAAGATCTCATGACTAAAAAAAATAATTATAACTTTAAACCATAGGGTAATGGCTCATGAGATCAATCTAAAGAATTAAAACATTAGAAAACACAAGCACTAAAATTATGGATCCATAAAAATGAGTTATAGAGTTAAAAGCTCTAAGAATGAAATCTAAATAATATTTTGGATAAGTTCCATGAGTTATAAGGCTAAGAGTTATAAAAGTCAAATCTAAATGTTAAAGAATATGGTCATAGTTAAATTCCATCAAGTTATAGAGCTAAGAGAACTTGAAATAAAAGGTAAAGGCTAAAAAATAGTCATATTGATATAGCCCATAAGCTACAAAGCTAAGAGCCCTAAAAATGAAAGCTAAAGGCTAAAGAACATTCCCTACGGTCAAAGTCCATAGTTTACAGAGCTAAAAGTTCTTAAAGGCTAAATGCCAAATAAAGTTTCCATGAATAAATTTTATGAGTTATAGAGTTAGGAACTCAAAGAAAAAGTTAAAAGTTGAGCGGTAAGTGAAATTATCATAGATAAATTTCATGAGTTAGAATTGAATATGAGTTAAAGAGCTAAAGCTCTAGAAATGAAAGCTAAAAGCCAAAAGCATAAGAGCTACAAAGCTAAGACTTCAGAGGAATAAAAGGGTAATTACCCACAAAATTAGGCTTCAAGGGCCAAAGGTGCTAAAAGTCAAAAGAATGAAAATAATAGAGCCAAAGAGCTCTAAAATGCTGAAAGCATGAAAAGTATATAAGACCATAGGCAATAGCCTATGAGATCATACTATAAACTTGTAAAAGTTTGAATACTACAAAAATTCCAGTTGGATAAAATATTTTAGAGCTAGTCTATGATATGTTCATTCTTGGGTTACACTCTTAAGCTTATAGTTGTAATGGAGCTCTGGGAAAATGGTATCAAAGCCAAACATTTGTTCAAAGGGAAAAGATTATTATTCTTAGAGGTTGCCTAAGGAGAAAGAGCTACTTGTATCCATGTCTGAATCTTCTTCAATCAGCTCAAACCTATCGGTTATTTGCGATTATAAATATGTTCCTACTAAATTAACCTCGTAACTATATCACCCCCTGTAAAACAATCCACTGCAAATAAAATAAACTATCTTTATAAATTCACCTATCTTCCTGAAGATCAAAAGATAGAAGAATCAAAAGCCCCTCTTCTTAACCCTTTTGATGCCTTTTCTAAAAATTAAACCACCTGGAAACAGTCCTTCAAAGCGCTTGTAAGAAAACCCTCTTCATCAATCAAAGAATATATCCAAGCTTCTAGTTTCGACCAACATCTTATTCCTACCTCACAGATTGAAAAATTTGTGACTTTAGAAATTCCTCCTGAGTTTTTAAGAACTTGGCTTAGCCAAGGATACACTCATATTCACTTTGGAGACATAAGGTTGGGTCTTACCTACCATGGTAGACAAGGTTTGCCAGTCTTCTCAAGAATTGCTTTATTAGATTCTAGATACAAACAATATTGTTAGCTATTATTGGTACAATTGAAACCTCTCTAAATGTTGGGTTAGTGTTCTTCACTTTCTTTCCAAATTATAACTTAACCCTGTCAGATCCACATGCTTTGTCAGCTTTAAAAGTCCAAATCCAAATCCTTGGTGCAGAACAAACTGCTACAACTATAGCAACAACCCTTCATTACCAAATTATTTACAGACTTTAGAATCATGCCATCAATCTGTCTTTACCATCAGTTCATAATGATGCTCTCTTTGTTAAGGCAGATTCTCATAATGCTCTAACATGTATCCATATTCCAAAACAAATTTCTAGGGATGAATTGTTAGGATTATTCCCAGAATGATGGATCACAAATTATGAAATGTTGCATGAAGTAGTAAAACTAGTCTAATGTTCTAATCCTATTTTTGTTAAAAAGCTGGATGGTACTGTTGAAACAACTTTTATGAAAAGATAAGAAGCGCCGATAGTTTTCAACACTCAATTCATGCTTTCACCTTTTTCTTCATCAACTGAGAAGAAAGTGCCTATGACCCACTTTGATGTTGATGGAAGACCAATTTATGCTTTTAAGCGTAATGGTCATTGTTTTTTTTATCTTTGTGATTGTGATGATTGTTGCCTATCGGATGATGTGACAAATAATAAAAAGACTACCAGTAAATGCAGTGAAAAGGAGTTTAAAAAAGGATATGAAGATGGTGACCTAAGTGTGAGCACTTTAGGACAACCTTCTGGTATCATACTCTCCTCCTTCTTGGTACCAAAAACCTAAAGTACTAAATACTCCACCTGAATACTGTAAGCCAAGACCACATTTTACTTCATCAAACCAAAACAGTCAACCTTACCCTATAACAAACAAGCCCTTAAATGGGTAAAGAAAGAAACTCCTAGTCCTTTAGCTTCACCTTCCAAATTGCCTATTCCTTCAGCTGCTGTTCCAATAATTTGTATGTTTCAGCCCAAAGACTTTCCCTCTTTGATCCCAAAAGCTGATAATCAAAAAACCTCTCAACGTTTTGTCCTAAATACAAATGTTATTAACCTCGATGGTTGACCAAGTAGAACTACACCTGCAGAAGCATTCCTGAACTAGTAGACTCAAATTGCTTATGCCCAAAACTATAAATTGAAACAAATTGAAGAAAAAGTTGATGATGTGGCAAGATAGGTAAAACAGACTCATAACATGCTCTCTTGTTTTGAAAAACAAATGAGAGCAGTTCATGCAGAACTGATTAGGAAGACATAAATGAAACACCAGGAATTATTGTAGATAATCAGCAATAAATGCATATTAACTAGCATTCAAATGAAGGAGATTGAGATTCAGAAATTAAAAGCTCAAATCAATGAGTTAGAATGTGATTTGAGTAAAAAGAAAAATTCTCAGCCACAATCCACACCTAATCTCTTTTCTCCTGATCTAACAGGACTCCTGTACAATCCATTTCCTTTTCCAAGCTATGCAAGCCAACCATTATTCCCTGCTATTTCCTCTCCCTTGAATATCCCACCTGGATTCCAAGGATTTAATCCACCATGTCCTTCTAAAGATTTAACCAAGAAGAAAGGAAAAATAGCTCACTTTCCTCAGCCAGAAATGCCTAAGAAAACTTCCTCAGAAAAGATGCAGCTGTCATCCTCTTCAACTGAATCAATTAAAGTAGATAAACCTTCAATGATGATGATGAACCCAATTTCCTCATTTTTGGAAAAATGTGCAATAAATGCAATGCCAAGTTTAATAATTGATTTAGCAGTAGATGATCTCTCTACAGTTAACTTATTTAAAGTAACTGATTTTAATGATGGGGTCTCATCAGAAGAAGAAGGAGAAATTTCGTTCCATCTGATGGCTGACACAGAGACATCGAGAGCACCTCCTCCACATGTAGAAGAGCCCTCTAATCCAATAGAAAATATGAGTGAATCAGAGACACAAAATGTTAATGGTCATTCAAAGCCATCAAATTTAGGAGGATATTTCACTCTAGATGATGTTCCTCCCTCACAATATAGTAACATATTCTTAGAATTCAAGGCATGGATTAACAGCCAGATGCTTATTCTAGGAGCTGAATTGAGAAATATGCTTGAAACGTTTCTTGCCAAAATGGTAGGAAAACTTTCCAACTGGTATACCACACTCAATGGGTTTGCAAAGGCTCAATTAGTTGGTGTACAGTCAGTTGAAGAATTCTTAGGACTCTTCCATTATGAGTTCTTAGGAAAATGGGAAGATGATTTGGAGATTGCCAGGAAAGAGTTCTATTAGATGAGATGTTGTTCCTTGAAAAAGAAAGATCTGGATAAACATTTCTAGAACATGTCAGCAAAGTTCTATCAGCTTGGAGGAACGACAAATCCTAACCTAAAATAAGCTTTTGTAGCCTCTATTCCTGAAGTCTTATCTACTAAGATGTTCACCATTCTCAAGCAGATGAACAAAAAAGTTGGAGATGTTCCCTTAGGACATCTATACCAGGTCATAATTCAAGCTCACTCTCAACTTTGTGAGCAGAGGAAGATTATTCAGTTGTACTTGGGAAGTAAGAAGAATCCTTAGAGGAAGTTATCCTGTGAAAGTCCTGATTTACATATCAAATGCAAAGGCTCAGATGTTTGTAATTATTCAGGCAAAAAGAAGAAATAGCACTTAGACAAGCTACGAGGAAAAGGAAAGAAGGGAAAAATGAAGAAGTGGAAGTATTATAAGAAAAGAAACTACCGAGGAAAGAAAAAGGCAGACATGTGTTATATTTGTGGAAAGAAAGGGCATTTTGCAAAAAATTATCCTTCAAAAATAAAGGAGGCTGAGAAGATGATTCAACATATTCAGCAAATCACAACAGTTGACCTAGAAAATGCTGATATTGAATCCCTCTTTTTTGAAGAAGAGGCACCTTCACCAGAGAGCATTTTTGCAGTTTACCATGATACAGATCCATACATTTTTTATTCTGATGATAAGGCACTGCCTATCCCTCAACAGTTTTCCATTGACAATGGTATAGCATTAACTCATGATGATCATCCAGTTCCATTAGTCCCTATCCAAATTTACCTAACCAATTTCTCCAAACCCATAAAACTCATAGCTCTTATGGATAATTGAGCCAGAACAACCATTCTTAACCCAAAAGCTCTTCCAAGAGAATACTAGAAGTAACGATCAGAGTATTTTTATGCTGCCAATGGAGAGCTTTTTGAAACCACCTATAAAACCAGACGACCCATAAAAATTCAATTCTTTCCAGGATGTCATGTATTGACAAATGTTATTGGATCACCTTTACCTAGAAAAGATATTGTTCTTGGATTTGATGTTTATTGGAAAGCAAAAGATTTACGAATCTTTCCAAATGGACTCAAATTTAAAAAATATTTTCAACCCTTTACCACTAAGTCTTCTATCCTTATCATAGACCAAACACTATCCCTAGTAAATTTTAAACCAATTCATGAGTTTTTGTTACAACACTGCAGTGCAGATTCCCATACTTAATTCGTGGAGAAATGTCCTTCTCCTTTATGAAAGAATCTAGAGTTCTTTATCTTGTTGCCTTTTAAACAAAATGAAGATGTGAATCCTACTAAGGCAACTCATCCAAGATTGTCTCCTTCAGATTTAAAGCTAGCCATTGAAGAATGCATGACCTTAAAATGCCAAGGCTTTATTGAACCTACAAGGTCAGAATGGGCGTGCCAAGCTTTTTATGTGAATAAGCGTTCTGAACAAGCTAGAGGAAAAAAGATATTGGTGATTGATTATCAGCCCTTAAATTTTTTCTTAATGGATGATAAATTTCCTCTGCCTATGATCTCTTCCTTATTAACCTTTTTGAGGGGAGCAAAAGTCTTTTCAAAATTTGATATGAAAGCAAGATTTTGGCAACTTGGGATAAAGGAAGAAGATAGATATAAAATAGGATTCTGCATCCCAAACCATAACTACCAGTGGACTATAATGCCATTTGGGTTATCTTAGAGACTTCATCCCACATTTAACCAAAAAGACAACTCCACTAAGAGCACTTTTAAAGAAAAATTCTCCACCATGGTCAGAAGAACATATCGAAGAAATTGTTCAACTTAAAAATGATTCTCAAAATCTCCCATCAACAGAAAAGAGAATCCCATCTAAGAATAATAATCTTTTCCCATAGAACAAACGTTAGGCTCTAATACCATTTTCCCAGAGCTCCAATATAACTATAAGCTTAATAGTGTAATCCAAGAATAAACATATCATGGACTAGCTTAAGCTGTACTTATAACACACAACAACCAATTTCCAGCCAATTTAGCCTGTCCCCTTTTTTATGTTCAACTAGGAATTACAAAATCAAAATTATAATCTTAATGGAGTTGGTAAACTAGATCATATATTTATTGTTAACTTTTTGTTGTACAAGATCCTCAAATAAGGCAAGTACAGAGCATACTTATTAATAAGAGGTACGGATAAGATCATTATTCTTAAAAATAAACCTCCAGAGAAAGAAAAGAAAGGATTTAGAAATTTATGGTTTTATTTATCAAGCAGTGTCTGTATAGGGTTCTCTGCCTTTTAAACAAAATTGAAACCTCCTTTTATAGTGATGAGGAGCACTATTACATTAGATGAACTGATAAGCTAAAACCCAATTAGAAGGTGATTACAAGGATTACATTTATTTATAAACATGAAACCTAGCTGAAACTATTGTATACAGGACAAGATAATAATTAAAACCAACATAACTAAAGGCAAACCATGAGAAGTGGTTCTGCTTTATTTTAAAGGTACTTTAAGAAAGACCATTGATTAAGACCAGTCTATTTTATGATAGGTTCATGACTTGGTGACAGATTCCCTTCATCTCCACTATAGCTGCTGTCTGAGTCAGGATTTTGAGAATATCCTGCGTATGTCTTTCTTAGATCAGTAATTTCCCATGGTTCTATAAAGTTCTAGTCCATTGGGTCTTGATCTTGGGCTTGACCCGATGCTATGTGGGAACTTATTCCTTCATTCTGGGCTTTCATCCAAAATTCTTTACCAGTGATGATACTTTGTCCATAAGCAGATGGATATGTTTGCCATGGTGCATCTTCATTAATTTTGGGCCAAATCTCCTGGGGAATGATTCCATTTTTTTAAATCATGAATCTTTGAAATTCCGTCCAAGGAGATGGATCCGCTACATCAGAAATTATATGGTGAACCATTGAAAATCGATACATCTCATACATATCGAAATAGAATTGAAAGTGTCTCATCATCAGAATCGAAAGTGTCTGGATCAATATCATGGTAAATTATAAAAATGCTCTCTAGTGAAGGCGCCTCTTCTTCAAAAAAGAGGGATTCAATATTAGCATTTTCTAGGTCAACTGCTATGATTTGCTGAATATGTTGAATCATCTTTTCAGTCTTCTTTAATTTTGAAGGACAAATTTTTTGCAAAATGCCCTTTCTTTCCAAAGATATAACATCTGTCTATCTTTTTCTTTCCTCAGTACTTTCTCTTCTTGTAATACCTCCACTACTTCATTTTTCCTTTTTTTCATTTTCCTCGTAGCTTATAGAAGTGGTGTTTCTTCTTTCTGCCTGAACAATCATAAACATCTGAGCCTTTGCATTTGATCTGTAAATCAGGCCTTTCACAGGATAACTTCCCCAAAGGATTCTTCTTACTTCTCAGGTACAACTTAATAATCTTCCTATGCTCACAAAGCTGAGAGTGAGCTTGAATCATGACCTGGTATAGACATCCTAAGGGTACATCTCCAACTTTTTGGTTCATCTGCTGGAGAATAGTGAACATCCTAGTAGATAAGACCTCAGGAATAAAGGCTACAAAAGCTTGTTTTAGGTCAGGATTTGCCATTCCTCCAAGTTGATAGAACTTTGCTGACAAGTTCTGGAAATGTTTATCCAGATCTTTCTTTTTTAAGGAATAATATCTCATATGATAGAACTCCTTCCTGGCAATCTCTAAATCATCTTCCCATTTTCCTAAGAACTCATAATGCATGAGTCCTAAGAATTCTTCAACTGACTATACACCAACTAATTGAGCCTTTGCATACACATTGAGTGTAGTATACCAGTTGGAAAGTTTTCCTACATTTTTTGGCAAGAAATGTTTCGAACACATTTCTTAATTCAGCTCCTGGAAGAAGCATCTAACTGTTAATCCATACCTTGAATTCTAATAATCTGTTCCTATATTGTGAGGGAGGAAAATCATCTAGAGTGAAATATCCTCTTGCATTTGATGGCTTTGAACGACCATCAACATTTTATGTCTCTAATTCACTCATATTTTTTTTTGGATCATAAGGCTCTTTTACATGTGGAGGAGGTGCTCTCAATGTCTCTGTGTCAGCCATCAGATGGAACAAAATTTCTCTTTCTTCTTCTGATGAGACCCCATCATTAGAATCAGTTACTTCAGATAAGTTAACTATAGAGAGATCTTCTGCTGTTGAATCAATTGTGAAACTTGGCATTGCATTTACTGCACATTTTTCCAAAAATGAGTAAATTGGGTTCATCATCATCATTGAAGGTTTATCTACTTCAATTAATTCAGTTGAAGAGGATGGCAACTGCATCTTTTCTGAGGAAGTTATCTTGGGCATTTCTGGCTGAGGAAAGTGTGCTATTTTTCCTTTCTTCCTAGTTGAATCTGTAGAAGGACTTGGTGGATTAAATCCTTGGAATCCATGTGGGATATTCAAGGGAGAGGAAACAACAAGGAATAATGGTTGGCTTGCATAGCTTGGCATAGGAAATGGATTGTATAGGAGTCTTATTGGATCAGAAGAAAAGAGCTTAGGTGTGGATGTTGGCTGAGAATTTTTCTTTTTACTCAAATCATGTTCTAACTTATTGATTTGAGCTTTTAATTTCTGAATCTCAATCTCCTTCATTTGAATGCTAGTTAATGTGTCTTTATTGCTGATTATCTGCAATAATTCTTGGTGCTTTATTTTTGTCTTCCTAATCAGCTCTACATGAACTGCTCTCATTTCTTTTTCAAAACTAGAGATCCTGTTATGAGTCTGTTTTACCTGTCTTGCCACATCATTAACATTTTCTTGAATTTGTTTTAATTTATGGTTTCGGGCATAAGCATTTTGAGTCTGCCAGTTCAGGACTGCTTCTGCATGTGTAGTTCTTCTTGGTCTACCATCAGGGTCAACAATGTTTGTATTTAGGATAAAAGGTTGAGTGGTTGTTTTATTATCAGCTTATGGGATCAAAGGAGGAAAGCCTGTGGGCTGAAACATATAGATTACTGGAACAGTAGCTGATGGAATGTGTAATTTGGAAGGTGAAGCTAAAGGACTAGGAGTTTCTTTCTTTACCCATTTAAGGGCTTGTTTGTAACAAGGTAAGGGTGCAGGTTTTGGTTTTGATAAAGTAAAATGTTGTCTTGCCTTACAGGATTCAGGTGGAGTATTTAGTGGTTTAGGTTTTTGGTACTAAGAAGGAGGAGAATATGATACCAGATAATCATACTTCCCAGAAGGTTGTCCTAAAGTGCTCACACTTAGGTCACCATCTTCATATCTTTGCTTAAACTCCTTTTCACTGCATTTGTTGGCAGGCTTCTTATTATTTGTCACATCATCTGATAGACAACAATAATCACAATCACAAAGATAAAAAAAACAGTGACCATTACGCTGAAAAGCATAAATTTGTCTTCCATCAACGTCAAAGTAGGTCACATGCACTTTCTTCTCAATTGGTGAAGAAAAAGTTGAAAGCATGAATTGAGTGTTGAAAACTGTCGGTGCTTCTTATCTTTTTATAAAAGTTGTTTCAACAGTACCATCTAGCTTTTTAACAAAAATAGGATTAGAACTTTGGACTAGTTCTATTGCTTCATACAAGGTTTCGTAATTGGTGATCCATCTTTTTGGGAATAATCCTAACAATTCATCCCTAAAAATTTTTTTTGGAATATGGATACATGTTGGAGCATTATGAGAATCTGCCTTAATAAAGAGAGCATCATTATGAACCGATGGTAAAGACAGATTGATGGCATGATTCTGAAGTCTGTAAATAATTTAGTAATGAAGGGTTGCTGCTATAGTTATAGCAGTTTGTTATGCATAAAGGATTTGGATTTGGACTTTTAAAGCTGACAAAGCATATGGATCTGACAGGACTAGGTTATAATTTGGAAAGAAAGTGAAGAACACTGACCTAACATTTAGAGAGGTTTCAAATGTACCAATAATAGCATAACAATACTGTTTTTATCTGGAATCCAATAAAGCATTTCTTGAGAAGGCTGGAAAACCTTGTCTACCATGGTAGGTAAGACCTAACCTTATGGCTCCAAAGTGAATATGAGTGTATCCTTGGCTAAGCCAACTTCTTAGAAACTCGGGAGAAATTTCTAAAGTCACAAATTGTTCGGTGTGTGAGGCGGGAATAGGATATTAGTCGAAACCAAAAGCTTGGACATATTTTTTGATTAATGAAAAGGGTTTTCTTACAAGGGCTTTAAAGGACTAATTCCAGTTGGTTTGATTTTTAGAAAAGGCATCATAAGGGTTAAGAAGAGAGGCTTTTGATTCTTCTATCTTTTGATCTTTAGGAAGATAGGTGAATTCATAAAGATAGTTGGTTTTATTTGAAGTGGATTGTTTTACAAGGGGTGATATAGTTACAGAGGTTGATTTAGTAGGAACATATTTATAATCGCAAATAACTGATGGTTTTAAGCTGGTTGAAGAAGATTCAGACATGGATATAAGTAGCTCTTTATCCTTAGGCAACCTCTAAGAATAATAATCTTTTCCCTTTGTACAAACATTAGGCTAAAGATTTAGTAAGAGCAACAAAAGACTCAATCTAATGGATAAGCAAAATTTGCTTATCCACCTCGAGGGGGGACAACCACAATATTAATATTTATTAATTTCTTCAAAAGTCAAAAGGGCAAAAGCTACAAATTGAAAGTGGAAAGCTAAAATCCAAAAGTAAAAAAACTTAAAACTAAAGTGCAAAAGAGATAGAAGTTGAAACTTAAAAGTTAAAAGCTAAAAGTTAAAGATTGAAAGACAAAAACGTTAAAATAAAAGCCAAAAGCATCTTCATCTGCAGTAATTCATTTTCAAAATAAGCTTTTGCAGTTGAAAGTTTCTTCATTTATAATTCTCCAAATGCATACTTTTACAGCTATAAACGTTGTTGCATGCAGTAAGTTCTTATGCCAAAAAAAAGGAAGCTTTTACCGGTCAAATGTTGCCAAAAAAAAGGAAGCTTTTACCTGTCAAAATTTGAC
Source organism: Mallotus repandus (assembly GCA_949671775.1). NCBI lineage: Eukaryota > Viridiplantae > Streptophyta > Magnoliopsida > Malpighiales > Euphorbiaceae > Mallotus > Mallotus repandus. Next base: position 14,856 of record CATIWM010305741.1, read on the forward strand.
ATTTGACCTGCAACAAACAAACCTTTATAAAAGAAAAAGTCTTAGCACGCATCGTATTCAAATTTCAATTTAAAAAACAAATACCTTTTCTCATTAGTAAACGATAAGATTCAAATTTAAATTCAAAAATTATAACTTGAAACTTAATTTCAATTTCGCTTTTGAAAAGCTTCTGTGAAATTAGTATATTTTACTTGTAGAAGAATGACATGCGATAAATGAAAGTACTTTTACCTACAGAAGAAAAATAGGTATAAGATAAAAATACATTTTTCCTGTAGAACTTATCAATAAGGTTAAAAGTGGTTGTATACAAAGCTGCGATAAAAAGGTGGAAAGAAAAAGAAATAAGTCCTTTAATTAATCCAAACAAGGTTATTTGACCTCTTTGGGTGGGGGACTTATGATAACATAGTCAAAATTAAGCTCCTATAAACTAGGGTCAAAATCCTAGTCAAATGTTGAGTCAACAAAACTTGGATCAAGTCTATAACCTGAAACCTTCTACAAGAAAAAGGACTTGTGACATGAAGTCTATGAAGCGTGAATGTCTCCCACTTCCCCATTAATCAGACTAATATAGTGGTTCCACTTTTACTGTAGCATGTTGTCATTACTCCCACTCTGTCGAGAATTTCTATACAGATAGATAATTGTTTGATCTTACAGATAGATAATTTTTTGATCTTTCAATAGAGTCCTACCTCAATATAACAAGGTAACCAATTCCCTTTCCAATTTAATCATTCTCTTCTTATCAAACACTGATACCTAACTTAAGCATCAGAGAGGGACTGCCAGGATCCCACCTTGCCCCATTCTTACATCTTTTTGTCTTGTAGACTATTCAATAAAGCCAATCATATTCATCTATCTTCTATTGAAGTAAGAGCTCAAGGGAACCCTTTTTATTAATCTTATTATATTGTTTTGTATTTATTTTGATCTGTTGGAATTTATATATATATTGTTTAAACATTTAGAAATAGTGTTAAATTTATTAAAGATAAAGAGAAAATAAAAATAAAAATAAAATGTCAAAAATTGTATGAAATAAAATTTTAGAAAAATATATTGGCTAATGCTCCACTAATAAAAAAGATCGAGAAAATAAGGAAAAAGGGAGAAAATAAAAATTTTGAAAAAAGGAGAAAGGAAAAAAAGGAAAGAAATAAAAA
>CATIWM010305786.1:0-14415 GCA_949671775.1 Mallotus repandus
AGTTTGTTTGCGCTTTGCCACGGGTGTAGTACATACCTCAAGTTTTTATTTAATATAGACGTTAAGTTTGTATTTTACAATTAATATGGACATTAAGTTCATATTTTTAATATTAATGCTAAACGCAAATCGTTCATGTGAAAAAAAGTAAGAGCAAATTACATAAAAGCAAAAAAGAATATTAATTTTTATCTTCATCTGAGTCATCAAACTTACAAGGAAAAGAAAAAAATAATTAAAATTATAACTTTTAACAAATATTTGGTGATAATTTCAAGAAAAAACTACAAACTATAAATAAAAATAATAATTATTTGGTGATTCTATTATAAAATGGCCAAATTAAAAGATTTAAATTTAAAATATTAAATTTGACAAACAAATAAATATTAAGTTTTTTTGGCGGATTGAAAAATTTTAAATAAGACATTTCATCAACACAAAGAATTTTTTTATATTAAATTTATTAGTAAATAGTATTTTTGCTAAACATAATTTTCAACCATGACATGACCTCAAAAAATAAGTATAATAACAACTGATTTAATTCGTATTTTAAAAATATTTACAAAAAATAGCACTAAAAAAAATAATGTCTTATTGTTTTTTATTTAACTCAAAACTATAGAATATTTTTGTTTAACTGCTCTCTTTTAAAAAAAATAAAATTCTAAGCAAATAAATAAATAAACAAAGGCATTGCTTTCTAAAGAAAAAACACTTATTTCACAATGCAAATACTACTAAATTAAACAAACATAAATAAGTGTTATTTTTTAAAATAACTAATCAAATATATTATAATCAGTTGTGAAAATTAACATCATACCACAAATTTTCTGACTTTTATTGATCCCATAATTTTTATCCAATTTAGTATTTCAATTTACTTTTTTTGTCAACCCCATAAATTTATTTAATTTAATATACGTATAATAATCAGTTAAGAAGTAAACAAAAGTTAGGGTGCTAAAAAAAACACAATATAAACTAATTACTGCATATTTATATTTTTTTAATTTGAATATACAATAGTGCCTTTTTAAAAAAATATTTTTTTTAAATTACAAAATCAGACACCTATTTTTCTATTTTAACAAACAACCGGATTTTCTTTTTAAAAAATGAAATATATGTTTTACATATTAAAGTACAAGAGAAGAACAATAAATTTCCTTTTACTCGATAATTTTCCATACTTAACTAAAAAATTAACAAATGCAATGTCCTATTCTTCTTTTGCACATTCAAAAATAATCAATTTTTTAAAAAAGATTTAACAGTTTAACTAAAGAAAAACAACATAATCAATTTAGTGAAGAAAAAAATATTTTTAAAAGATACAAAAAAAAGCCAAATACAAATACAACCAAAAGAAAAAAAATCAAAATAAAAAATAGAAATATATTCATTTCTGCAACCTTAAGGTTTATAAACAATGAAACAAAATTACGGGGTGGCATAATGAAGAGTGGGGGAGGTTCGATTCCCCTACCCCCCTCCCCTCTCCTGACCTAAAAAAATAATGAAACAAAATAGACGAAAAAGCCACTAAAAAGGGCAATGAATTGCATTCTACTCAAGGGTATTAAAGGGAAAAAAATCAAGCATAAGACAACAACAAAAAACAGCACCATTTTGGAACATTGGAGGTGGCAAACACCTTAAATAAAAAAAAAATAAGAGACTAATTATGAAAACAGCAAATAGTGGCCACTAATGTAATTTTAGTAAAATTGATGCCCAATTAATTCACTGTAGCGCTATAGTGAAATCAAGTTTTTAGTTATATATATATATATATATATATATATATATAAAAGGATAAAATGGAAAATATGTACAAACACCATTAATAGCGATTACGGTTGCGGGTTCATCGAATTATATCCATTTAAGAGGATGAGATCGATTCAACTTATTGGAATAGCTCGAGCTCAATACAATAATAATTGAGTCAATCTCGAATATATACTTTAACAAGTTGGCTTCAATTAGCTATGCCCCAATGGTGGCTAAAATAAAAATCAATTCAACTATTGGAATAGCTCAAGTTTGAGCTCAACATGATAATAATCTAGTCAATCTCAAATATATAGTTGAACAAGTTGGCTTCAATTAGCTATACCCCATTGGTGGCTAAAATAAAAATTTAAGGGTGAAATTTTACAAATTTTTATATTTTCAATTTTCATAACTATATAGCACGACATATATTAGTTATTTTGATATTTATTATATTTTATGACTATTTACGACGTATAATACAATTTAAAAATTTGAAATATACAAATTTGAAAAATTAAAAAACTTGTACAATATAGCACAACATAGATTAATAATAAAATTTAAAATAGTTTATAATATATTTTATGAATATTTTGAAATAGTGTATAATACAATTTAAAATATAAAAATGAATTATTTTTAATAGATATATGTCATAAATCATTCACAAATCCATCACAAAATAGTGACGGAAATATAATTTTGTCACTATTTTGTGACGGAATATTAAATCTGTCACAAAATACAAAATAGTGACGGAAATATAATTCCATCACAAATTAGTGACGAAAATTTAACTTCGTCACAAAATAGTGACGGAATTGTAATCCATCACTATTTTGTGATAGAAATTGTATTCCATCACAAATTGATGACGGAATTTAATTTCTGTCAGTATTTTGTGACGGAATTAAATTTTTCGTCACTAAATTTTGTGACGGAATCCTCTTTCTGTCACTATTTTGTGATGGAATCCAATTTCCATCACTAAATTTTGTGACGAAATCCACTTTCCGTCACTATTTTGTGACAAAAATGTCATCCGTCACAAATTATTTTTAATGAAGCAAATACTTCTAGTTTATTTAGTGACAAATTTATGACGGATTGATTTTCCATCACAAAGTAGTCACAAAATTTTTGCGCCAACTTCCCACCACATTTTAGCAACGAATTTCTTTTCCGTCACAAATCCGTAACAATTTTTTGTCACAAATCAGTTACAAAATCTCCTCAATTGCTTTTCTTATAATTTTTGTAACGGAAATTTGTTCCATCACAAATGTCTGTCACTAATTCTAATTTCAGTCACTATTCTGTCATAAATTTGTCACAATTTTGTGATGAAAATTTCCATCATAAATTTTCATCACTAAAATTCATTTTTTTTATATTGTTATAATAATATTGTTGTTATTGTCCTTAATATTATTATTTAATTTAATAAATTTTTTTAAAAATAATAAAAGTTTTGCACTTTAACATAGACGTCTATGTTCAGGCTTCATCAATTGTCATTGCAATATTAATTAGAAATTTATTTCTTTTAAAATGGAATGAATAATCTTCGCTTTTAAATGAAAATATGGTATTGGAAAAAATATTTTTTTATAAAATACATGTTATCCTAATATTTTTTATGCATGTATGTCATTTTATTGAATTTTATACACACCTTTTTTTATTGCAAAATTTATAAGATGCATCCCTAATTTATAAAAGAAATAGTTCATTTGGTAACATAATATTTTAGAATTTTTTAGTGATAGTTATTTATGTTATTCATTGCATAAGATTTTTTATATTTATTGTAGAATAATATTGTAAATATTAATAAGTCAACATATAAGTAATTAGGAGTGAATAATGAATTATAAAGAGGAACCTTGTCAAATTTTGGAGTTAATGACTTTGGAGCTCAACAGTTAATATATATATATATATTAGACACCTTCGGTTTAATTGGCCCATAATGAAAGCCCGATGATGAGATGGTCCGAATATTGAATCTAAGAAGACCCAAAATCTTCTTTGGAATGGACTTGAAATCCTAAACCAAACCTTAAAATCCCAAGCTTAAACCCAAACAAATGAAACTCTAAGCCCAACCCAGGCCTTTTAGGCCCAAAGGCCCAGCCAGGCCTGTTGAAGAGTCGATCGCCTCTTCAGCCTGGCATCGGTGAGGCCGACCTACTTTGCATTAAATGTATTTTTGGCCTTATTACACCAAAAGTGGACCCACGTATCTCTAACCTGCAGATTTGTGTGGGAAAATATGAATTTGAAAGCAACGATGAGGTGGAAAGAGTTAGGAGAATTATGGAAAATGATGATTTTTTGTCCTAACTTAGTTTTTTGAGAATTGAGAAGGAAGAAAAAAGAGAGCTTATATAGAGGTTGGAGGGGCTGAGAAAGGGAAGGGAGACTAAAAAAATACAAAAAAGATTAAGAAAGAAAAGAGGATATTTTGAGAAAAAGAAAGAGGAAAAGAGGAAGAGGAAGGAGAAGGAAAACAAGTTCTAGCCAAAGAGAGCTTATTTTTCTTGAAGAACAAGAAGGTTCTCTTGCATTCAAATAATCAAATCAACAAACCAAACTCTAAGGGCTCAGTCAGGTGCATCAAACGTGGTTCATTCAGTAAGAATTGTCATTTTTAAGTTTTGAATTCCTTTTTTATAGAAACTTCATTTCTTGACTTTAATCACTTATTTTTGGGTTTTGATCCATTGAATGTTATATGGAAAGCATGATTGTGTAAAATATTGAAGTGTTTGTGATAAATTTATGTTTACTTTGCATTTAATTCGGCTTACTTAGGATTCAAGCAACATGTGAGTTGTTATATTCCTGGTGAAGAGACGACGTCTCTTTAGTAAAGAGGCATCGCCTCTTAGCCAGGAGGCAATGCTTCTTTGAAGAGGTGATCGCCTCCCCACCAGAGTCTTGCAAAAGTCTATTTTATTTTGGTATCCTTTTGGTTTACTTTCAGTTTTTGATACGTTTTTGTTGTTTTGTATCATCAATATTACATGAGATTGCCTTAATATCATATATGTTTGAGTAATCAATCCACTTATAAATGAATATTCATGCCTATTTTATGAAAATTGAATTAAATTTCTTTTGTAAACGAAATTGTCATTTTAAGACAAAACTAATCATTGTTTGTTGTAGGGATTTCTCAGTGATTTCTAATCACTAAGTAATTAATGTATTAATTAGTTCTTGAGAGGTTTTAGTTGAATTCATTATTATTGTAATTGTATAAAACATTGTAATCCTTAAACCTTTCCCCCATTTATTTTGAATGTGTGATTGTAAATTCATTATTATTTTTCTTGAATGTTGAGGTAATAAGCATGTAAATGAGATTAATATGCAAACTTGAACTAAAGTGAAAAATTAGAAATGATTGCAACTCACAAATAACAAGGAAATAATTCAATAATCAAAGGTAATAAAATACAAAACACATAAGGAGGCCAACCGCAAGGTTGGTTGGGCATTTAAAGGCCCATACCCAGTGTCTGAACCCAATCTCTGATGATAGTTTCTGGGAACCTCCATGGAATCCAGTTGCTGTAAAGAGTGTCCCGACTTTTATCGGGGTAGCGACTCCATCTCCATTTTGGGCCTCAAGCCCATTATGTATTTCCTAGTAGGCTGTGAGCTTGCACAGTGTTATGGTCGCCAAACACTTTGGTGTGCGATTGACCCCGCCGCCTATAATGGCAACTCCACTGGGGATAGAGAAACGGATTCCAGTGTTTTGTAATTTATCATCTTTGATTACTTTTTTATCTCCTTTGCATTTTTGCATTCACTACACATTTCCACACTATGTGCACTCAAGTCCTAAATAAACCAACAATAGTCTTTGCTTCGCTACCTGTGTTTTATTTAAACCTGGCAGTGAAGTACTTGATTATTGTCACTCATGGCACGTACTTATCCACGTCACATAGACTCTTGAGTGGGGAGACGTAATGGAGGTATATAACTGTGGGAGCCAAAACTTATTACCCTCGACTCAGCACATGTAATGACTTAGAAATTCTCTTTAAGATTTTTCCCAAATGAATATGTTTTATGCCATTTAGTAATCCTTACAATAACCCCCAAGCCCATTGCAAATTGACTATATCAAGTTAAGCCTTCAAGGTCCATCATGGCCCATTGAGATGGACTTTGGTTTTATTCAAAGGAATTACTACTTGCTTGTATCGTCTTAAGAGTTCTTTTGCATCCATCAGTTTTTTTATCCCCTGTTGATAATCAAAACCCAGAACAAAAAAATCTTAGGATGAGAAACTCGACATTGAATACGTGTGTGGGAGAAATAAGGCTGAAAGGCTTCGCTATATACTTATTTGCTTGTGCCTATAAATAAATGATCTGCATTTCATGCATACATGTTATTCATTGAAAACAAACAAAAAAGGCATTTTTCTTAGCCATGAACTTCTTCTTATTTCGAAGTAGATTAAAGGTGAATTTGGCTCGCCAATATCAAGGATCCAATCAAATAATTGAGACCACTTTAGAAAGGAGCAGAATATTAGGACCCTCTAATTTTGATTTTAAATCTTTCAAGAAAGAACTGTAGAAAGAGATCATGGATGACATGCGACAAATGGTCAAAGACATGTTTACTGAGATGTAGGGAAGATGCCTTCTAATGAAAAAGACTTTGAAACTAGAATTGTTGTTGGCGAGCCATTCAAAGAAAAATTGAAGGCACTGGTGATCCAATTGAGTCAGAATGGATGAAAGATATGAAGAGGCAAGTGGATTAACTGCAAACTGCAATGAAAAAGCATGGGCTTAATCCTAACTTTGCTGACTTGGATGTGGACTTGGATTTGAAGGAAGAACCATTGCCTCCGAAATATCAATACCTAAGCATGAAGAAATACTCTGGCACAGATGATCCTCACTTGCATCTGAAGCAGTATGTCACATATATGAAGGCCATTGAGTTATCTAAAGCTCATGTCATCAAACGGTTTCCATTATCTTTGGAATGAGCTACTATCAAGTGGTACTACACTCTAGATGTGCATGTTAAGCAAGATTAGAAAGAACTATGTTCATCTTTCATTAAATAATATGGGCTGAATTCATAATTTGAAGTATCTCTCCAAGAGCTACAGAATACGACGCAAGGATCAGATGAACCTTTCATAAGTTTTTTAACTAGATGGAGAGGCAAGCTAGCCCTAATGAAACACAGACCTGCAGACTATGACTAGCTAATCATAGTCATAGAAGCATGTGTTCCACCTCTAGCTGAAAAATTGAAGGACATGGGCATAAGGCACTTCAAAGACGTCTATCATTTCGGAGTACAAGTTGAAGCTGATTTGGATTTGAGCACTGATGAATGATAATTATCTTTGAATGTTTATTTTTTATGTTATAATAATTCAGAACAATGCTTGGCTGCAACTTTTTTCCTTAGTGCAAATGCATGTCTGATTGTCTAATTTACCTAATTATGAATTCATTATGATTGTGCATGCTATATTATGCTTGAATGAGAGAGAGAGATTTAAAAGAAAAAGGAAAAAATGACATTAAGAGGACCAAATATCAAAGTTGACTTTCAATTTTCCTTCAGGCACTTTCAACCTTAGCTTCTCTTGAAATGAATTCACCATATTTACAAAGAAAGAAAGAAAAAGGAAAAGAAGACAAAAAAAGAAAAGAAGAAAAAGAAGAAATAAAGGAAAATGAGGTGAAAGGAAGAAAAATAAGAGAAGAAAAGTTTTTTTGCCCTCCATATTTGAAAAGTCAATCATGTGTAAGCTTTCAAAAGTCCTCATGATGCCAAACTCAAAACCCCAATCTAAAGATTTCTACCTAATATGAGCTAAAAATAGTTGGTCAAACCTACAAAGGATTGATCAATAATAAGCATAATGTAGCATGCATGGTTATAATGAAAGAGTAATCATTTAAAATGAGCATGATCGACATATGTTAGCATGTGAAGTGTCATACATGGGCTTTTTTACAAGTTTTTGCAGCAATCAACGATGTGAGTAACATCAATGTCCGATAATCAGCAGCAACAGCATCAAGTGGTCGACAACTAAAGTGACAATATGGATATCGAGCATGACAAAACAGTGGACCAACATCAGCATGAATTTGTAACCACCCAGCTAGGTTCAAAAACTCTCAAAAAGAGGGCGACCTAGGTAAAAGAGAGAAAATAAAAGCAGAAAAAAAAGAAAGACCTAGCTAGGTTCGAAAACTCTCCAAAAGAGGGCAATCTAGGCAAAAGAGGGAATATAAGATAAAATTGGTTGCACTTTCATTCTGAGAAGAGTAATTCGAGAGTTCATAAGATTTTATTTTATGGTGCAAGAGTGATAGAGTCCATTAATTCCTCAATCGATGGCAGATTTTAAGATCATGTGACATGTTGAGCCTCAAAAAAGACAGAAACTAGGGGCACACTAAGGGTCAAGCACTCCCATCCTACGACGGTAAAACATTCCAAGAAGGAAACCAAGCTAGGGGCATTTATTGTCATTATCCTAATTTGATCATGAGAGGATCTTTATTTTTATTCCATTTGGATACGTTAATCTCAACGACAATCTTTGACAGACTCAATTTTTGAATTCGGATTCTTTGATATAAGGAGGGCCAGTTCCCAAAGATTAGCTCTAAACAGAAAAAGCACCTGGTTAAATCATTTAAAATTTCTTATTTCCCTTAGTTCATGCATACATGAATCATTTGCAAAGAATTGTTTTGACATTTCATACATATGAGCATTAGAATAATGCACATCTTTTATAAATAGTGCAGACGAGATTATGTTATCAAATCAGTTTCGAAAGTTTTCAAAGATCATGATCATGCATACATCATGTTTTAAACTTTTCTGAATATGTCTTCTCAAGAGTGAGATAGCCCTAGTACATGTGATGTAGACCGACCACTAATGTCTTTGCCTGACGCTGGAGAGGCTATATGGCGCATTTTGATTGTCTTTATGTCGTTTAACTATGCCTGACGCCCTAGAGGCTATATGGCGCATTTTGATTGTCTTTGTATTATTTAATTTTGTCTAATGCCTCAAAAAGCTACATGGCTTGTGTTGTTTGTTTTCGCCCGACGCCCCTGCAGCTATATGGCATTTATTGTTTGTTCCTGCCTAACGCCTCTGAGGCTATACAACACTTGTTGTTTGTTCTTGCCTGATGCCCCTGAGGATATATGGTGCTTGTAGTTTGTCTTCGCCTGACGCCATTGCGACTATATGGCATTTGTTGTTTGTTCCTATCTGGTTCCCCCTAAGGCTATATGGCATTTGTTGCTTGTCTTCGCTTGACACCTCCAAGGCTCTATGGCATTTGTTGTTTGTCTTTGCCTGACGCCTTCGAGGCTATAGGAAACTTGTAGGCTATATGGTGCTTATTGTTTATCTTCGCCTGATGCCCCTAAGGCTATATGGCATTTGTTGTTTGTCTTCTCCTGACACCTCCAAGGCTATATGACACTTATTGTTTGTTCCTGCCTGATGCCCCGGAGGCTATATGGCACTTGTAGTTTGTCTTCACCTGATGCCCCCAAGGTTATAAGGCACTTGTTGTTTGTTCCTACCCAATGCCTCTGAGGCTATACGGCAGTTGTTGTTTATTCTCGCCTGACACCCCCGAGGCTATATGGCACTTGTTCTTTATCCTCGCCTGACACCCCCAAGGCTATATGGCACTTGTTCTTTGTCCCTGCCCGATGCCCCTGAGGCTATATGACACATGTTGTTTGTCTTGCTTGATGTGCCCGTGGCTGACAGCGTAAACTTCTGTGAGTGACTTCTCGAGAATAAAATTCTCAGGATTCACGTTTGTGAATGACATCTCGGGAAGGAAATTCTTAGGATTCACGTTTCTAAGTGATTGGTTGGATAATGAATCCCTGAAGTTCACACTCCAAGAAGTGACAAGTTGAGCAATGAATCCCCGAAGTGCATCTTCTTCACCAAGTGACTGGTCGGGCAATGAATCCCTGAAGTTCATGTTTTAAGAAGTGACTGGCCGGGTTGTATCCCTAAAGTTCATAATTCAAGGAGTGTCTGGTCGGGTTTGAATAGCAAATGTGCATCTTCTTTTCCAAGGAGTGTCTGTTTGAGTTTGTATCCCCGAAGTACATCTCCATTTCTTTACTGAGTGATTTCTCGTGTTAGAAAGATCCAAGATTCACACATCAAATATTAATGAGTGGTTGATCAGGCCAGGAAAATCTGAGGATTATGGTCACATTTTCATCATTTCTCTACTGAGTGATCTTTTGTCAAAAAGGCTCGAGATTCACGATAAATAATAATGAGTGGCTGATCGGGCTAGAAAAACTCGAGGAACACTGTTACATTTCACCTTTTTGTTTACTGAGTGAAGCTTCGTATAAAAAAGGCTCAGGATTCATGTCCAACTATAATGAGTAACTGATTGGGCCAGGAAAACATGCGGAACACGGTTACATTTTCATCTTTCTTCACTAGGTGACATCTCGGGCTAGGAAAACCTAGGGTTCACCCCTCAACTATAATGAGTTGCTAATTGGGCTAGGAAAACCTAATGATCATAGTCACATTTCAAGTTAAAGTTTGACCTCTCGGGTTTGAATTCCTGAAGCTGACGACCCAAGTGAATCTTGTAAGTTAGGTATATTGTTCTTACTATTGTTATGCACGTTGCTTTTTCAAAAAAAATTGATTTTATAAATCTAATTTTTTTTTTAAAAACCAAGGGGGCAAATTGTGGACACTCGCGGTTTGATCGACCCGTAACAAAAGCCCTATGATGAGATAGTCCAAATATTGAATGCAAGAAGACCCAAAATCTTCTTTGAAATGGACTTGAAATCCTAAACCAAACCTTAAAATCCTAAGCTTAAACCCAAAAAAATGAAACTCTAAACCCAACCCAAGCCTTTTAGGCCAAAAGGCCCAACCAGGCCTGCTGAAGAGTCAATCGCCTCTTCAGCCTAGCATCGGTGAGGCGATGCCTCTTCTGTGACCAACCCACTTTGCCTTAAATGCATTTTTGACCTCATTATACCAAAAGTTCCCACATATCTCTAACCTACAGATTTGTATGGGAAAATATGACTTTAAAGGCAGCAATAAGGTAGAGATAAAAGAATTATGGAAAATGATGATTTTTTATCCTAACTTAGTTTTTGGGGAATTGAGAAGGAAGAGAGGAGAGAGCTTATATAGAGGTTTGGAAGGGTCGAGGAAGGGAGGAGAGACTAAAAAGAATGAAAAATACAAAAAAGACTAAGAAAGAAAAGAGGACATTTTGAGAAAAAGAAAAAGGAAAAGAGGAAGAGGAAGGAGAAGGAAAACAAGTTTTAACCAAAAAGACTTCATTTTTCTTAAAGAACAAGAAGGTTCTCTTGCATTCAATCAAATCAACAAGTCAAGCTCTGAGGGCTCAGTTAGGAGCATCAAACGTGGTTCATTCAGTAAGAATTGTCATTTTTAAGTTTTGAATTCCTTTTTTATAGAAACTTCATTTCTTGACTTTAATCACTTGTTTTTGGGTTTTAATCCATTGAATGTTATGTGGAAGGCATGATTATGTGAAATATTAAAGTGTTAGTGATAAATTTACATTTTCTTTGCATTTAATTTGGCTTTCTTAGGATTCAAGCAACATGTGAGTTGTTGTGTTCTGGTGAAGAGACGACGTCTCTTCAAAGAGATGTCACCCCTTTGTAAAGAGGTGTCCCCTCTTAGCCAGAAGGCGATGCTTCTTTGAAGAGGCGATCGCCTCCCCACCAGATTCTTGTAAAAGTCTATTTTGTTTTGGTATCCTTTTTGTTTACTTTCAATTTTTGATACGTTTCTGTTATTTTGTATCTCTAATATTACATGAGATTGCCTTGATATCAGATATGTTTTAGTAATCAATCCACATATAGATGAATATTCATGCCTATTTTAAGCAAATTGAATTCAATTTCTTCTGTAAACAAAATTGTTATTTCAAAACAGAACTAATCATTTTTGTTGTAGGGATTTCTCAGTGATTTATAATCACTAAGTAATTAGTGTATTAATTAGTTCTTAAGAGGTTTTACTTGGGTTCATTATTGTTGTAATTATATAAAGCATTGTAATCCCTAAACCTTTTCCCCATTTGTTTTGAATGTGTGATTGTAAATTCATTATTATTTACCTTGAATGTTGAGGTAATAAGCATGTAAATGAGATTAATGTGCAAACTTGAACTAAAGTGAAAAATCGAAAATGATTGCAACTCAAAAATAATAAGGAAATAATTCAATAATCAAAGGTAATAAAATACAAAATACATATGGAGGCTAACCGTAAGGTTGGCTGGGCATTCAAAGGCCCATACCCAGTTTCCGAACCCGATATTTGGTGAAGGCTTCTGGGAACCTCTGTGGAATCCAATTGTTGTAAAGTGTGTCCCGACTTTTATCTAGGTGGCGACTCCATCTCCATTTTGGACTTTAAGCCCATTATGTATTTTCTAGCAGGCCCTGAGCTTGCACAGTGCCATGATCGTCAGACACTTGGGTGCGCGATTAACCCTGCCTATATATATAAAGAGAGAGACAAAGATTGTATTAATTTATACTAAATTTAAATAAATAAATAATTTAAAGAGAATAATAACTAAATAAATTAAAAATAAAATATATCATATTAACTTTATTTTCTTAAATTTTTGTTACCATATATTTTTTTTAATTATAGTAAGATTAGTTTTTAAAATTATTAGATTAATATTAGAATATATACAGTAGTATTTTAGTTGAAAATTAATACTAAATAATTATTTTATTTTTAATTTTTTTTAATAAAATTTTTAATGGTTTGAAAAAACTGTTTGAGTGATTTAAGGTAGAAAATTATGTAAAAGATAAATATATTTAGAATTTGAGTAGTATTGAGATATGTATGATAGTGTTTTAATTAAGAAATAATACTAAAGAAATACGGTAAATATTTTATTTTTAATAAAAAATTAGGATTTTTAATGATTTGACACATTAGCTTTTAGAGTGAATACTCAAATATAAAAATAAACACTTGTCAAATTTTTGACTTAATAACTTTAGAGCTCAACATTTAATATATATATATATATATATATACCACTCAAGATGAGTCCATTTTTACTAGGCGTAATTAAAATAGTTTTTAAATTTTTCCTTATTTTCTATAAATATATTGAACATATGAACTTATTTGTAAAAAAAAAAATAATTATAGATTGTTCTAAGTATAAAATATTTTTTTGAGTGACTACTATAAAACTAAATAAAAGTTTAGTATTTAAAAAGGTACAATAAAAGTTTGATAACTGAATTCAAACAAAATTAAAATTTAGTACCATGCATGCATTCAACCCGGAAAATGTGATAGGAAAAAGTTTCATGAAAGTTGTCCAATTGAAAATGGAACCTATTGGTGAAGAGCAAATTTACTTTAAATTAGTTGTGAATCAATAATTTGTGCAGACTATAAATAATATAAATATTTCAAAATAAATAATTATATAATTTAATAATTTAAAAACTATAAATTGGTCAAATATAAGGTGAGAACTTATTATTCTTTATTAAGGGTACATAATATTTTTGGTACAAAATCACCTGATATTCGGTATCTTATAAGACCCGATTAATCTGGATTCAATCCGAGAAAGATCCCGAAGGGCCGCAAAGGTTTATCTCAAGAATTTTTAAAGTAACTGCGTACTTAGTGTTCCAACCTAAAACCTCCGGTTAAGATAAAAGAGTTCTCTGCCAACTCATCTACACCCTCTTGGGTAAGAGTACATATTATTCTAATATGCATAGTAGTAATAATTTTTGAATAAATAAAATAAATATAAAAAATGGGTGAAAAAATATTTTTATTTTTTAGGTTTAAAAAAAGAAAAGTGTTTTTATGGATAAAAAAGGATATTTTAGTTCAACAATTTTTTTTTGAAAATAAAGAATAAAGTTTCAAATGTGATAGAATTGGAGTGTTTTACATCAAATAAAACATGTATATTTTAACAAAAATGGTTTAATAATATTTTTATAAAAAAATATTATGAAACTTTTAGAAATGAATACTGAATTATGGAAAGAAATACTTTAAAATTTTTAATTTAATGACTTTAGAACTCAGTATTTAGTATATATATAAATTTCTTATTATACTTCCAAAAATATTACTTCTCAAGATTTTAATCATTTGATGCAATTTTCCACGGATTTTCAAATCTATTTTCTCCTTTATCTTATTTTTTCTTGATTATTGTCAAGCATTGTTCTATTGTTAATAATGGTGTCAATGGTGGCTATGGCCAATAGCGGTAGTAGCAACGGTATTTAATTTATAAATACAGAAATCAATAACGCTATTTATTTATGATCATATTGTATTTTATTTTTCTATAATAGAATAATTTACATTATAAAAAAATATATAAATTTATTCCCACAATGTTCTTCCTCTTCAAACCAAAAAACTAAGCTAGAGGAAAATGATTGAGAGATGCTCATCAAATACAACTTACAACCATCACAATTTTAACATCGATTGCATTACTCAAAATCGAATTTCATCTTTTCTTTAGA
>CATIWM010305814.1:0-26326 GCA_949671775.1 Mallotus repandus
GTTCCAAAGCTTATAAGATGTTTTGTTGAAAATCGGTCTTGTGAAAACTCAATTTGAAATGTAACAAGATGTGTTAATGGCTTCCACCAAAAAGTATAATGGTAAGTTATACTCATGAAGCATTGTTCTAGCCATTTCCACAAGAGTTCAATTTTTCCTTTTAACTACCCCGTTTTGTTGAGGAGTTCTAGGAGATGAAAATGTATGTGAAATACCAATATCATTACAAAAGGTTTTGAAACGTTTTCAAATTTGGTTCTATGATCACTTCTAATAGAAGTAATGTAAAAACCTTTTTCTTTTTAAACTCTTTTTGCAAAATTTTTAAAAGCTTTAAAAGCATCATTCTTATGAGCAAGAAAACACACCCACGTAAATCTAAAGTAGTCATCAACTAATACATATGCATAGTGCATTTCATCGAGACTAGCAACTCTAGTTGGACCAAATAAATCCATAAGTATAAGCTCAAGTGGTCTAGAGGTTGATACAACATTTTTGAACTTAAATGAGGACTTGGATTGTTTTCCCTTTTGACAAGCATCACAAGGTTTATCCTTCGTGAATTCAAGTTTCGGTAAACCAATCACAAGTTCATGCTTACAAAGATTATTCAATAAATCAAAATTTGCATGTCCTAACCTTCTATGCCATGTCCATATGTCACGGGAAATAGCCATCAAGCATTTAATATCCTTGCTATCAATTTTATTCAAATTAATAATATAGACATTGTCAACTCTTTCACCACTAAAAATTACTTTGTCTTCATCAAGACTACCAACAAAGCAATTCTTAGGATAGAAAGTGACTTTGTTTCCCATATTACATAATTGACTTATACTTAGCAAATTATGTTTAAGACCATCAACAAGCAATACATGATGTATACATAAGGATTGAGGGTTACCAATTTCTCCAATGCCAATAATCTTTCCTTTTGCATTATCCCCGATGGTAATATGTCCTCCATCTTTACCATCAAGTTTGTTGAATTGCTCTTTGTCTTCGGTCATGTGTCTTGAACATCCACTATCAAGATACCAACTAATTTTTGTTCTTGTGGACTTCAAGCATACCTACAAAATACAATTTATACATTCTTCTGAACCCAAACCTTTTTTGGCCTAGGTTGGTTAGTCTCAAGATAATCCAAAGGAAGCAAGTTTAAGTGCAATCTTCTATAGAAGCAGACATTGCTAGAGTGACCTTTAGTCATGCAATAAAAACACTCAATATTGGCAAATTTATTTCTCCTAGGATGATATACTTTCCTAGTGTATGAAATATGCCTTGTGAATTGTGGTGGTGAATTCTTTCTATAACGCTTTTGAGTTATAGTGTGAGACATACATTTACAATGAAAATGTGTATTTTGATAGGTTTGTGCAACATGTTCATGAGCATTGTGTTGTGTAACATGCCTAGGAATGTTGTGTGAAGACTTGAGTCTTATTTTAAGATGTAGATGCAATAGAGTTATGTGATGCTTTAACAAAATTAATGTGTGATGGTGATGAGGGAGTCATTCCATTTTTGTATCCAATTCCACAAGTATCTCCATGAAATTTTTGAGAGTCAAAAAGACCATCTAAAGTCTCTTTTCCCTTTTGGAATTTTGAAATGGAATTCTTTAACTCTAGGACTTCCTTAGAAAGTTTATGATTTTCATCATTTGCTTTCTTAAGTTGATCTTTCAAAGAACTTGAGCATTCCAAATCACTTGCAAATTTTTCATTTGATTTAACAAGTTTAGAAAAGTCATTTTTCAAGTTTTCGAATTCCTTGGATAAGCTAGTAAACTTATACTTGTAAAACTTTTTTCTAAAAAGTAAGCTAGTATGTTTATGCATAATTTTTGCTTAAAATAGAGCTTTCATCATCATATTCACACAAATCATCACAAGATGAGTTAGAAATATATGGTACCTCATTTTTATCCTCAAGAGCCATGAAGCAAAAGTTGGCCACTTGTTGTTGTTCTTCTTCTCTTTCGAATTTGGAGGAGTCATCCCAAGTAGCCTTAAAAGCCTTCTTTTTATCCTTTGCTCCCTTGTTTTTGAATTTGAGTTTGGGACATTCACTTCAAATGTATCCCGGTTTCTTGCATTCATAGTAAGTAACTTCTTTGGCTTTCTTCTTACATCTCCTTCATATTTTTTGTTGTCCTAGTTCTTGAGGAGTGTTGTTTTCTCAAGAACTTTTTGAAGTTTCTTGTGAGCATGGCAATTTCATCATTAGAATCTTCAATGTTTTCATCTTCACTATTACTTTGTGAAGCTTTTAGTGCAATGATTTTGTTATTGTCTTCATCCTCTTCTTGCTCTTCACCTCTTTATTTTATTGTAAGCTCATGGGTGAGAAGCTTTCCAATAAGCACATCGGTTGAGAAAGTCGAGAGGTATTGAGCTTCCTTAATTGAAGTAACTCGAGATTCTCAATCCTTCTTAGGTAGGATTTTTAGAATTTTGTTGTTTACTTCTTCCTTAGAGAAATGTTTTCCAAGTTTCTTGAGGTTATTAAAAGAGCCGTGAGACGGTTTGTTATCTCCATGATAGATTCATGTGGCTTCATTGTGAAGAGTTCATACTCATACATATGGAGTTAAACCTTCTTGCTTCTAACTTGTATATTGCCTTCATAATGGTTTTCTAAGGTCTCCCACATTTCCTTGGCAGAGATACAACGTTGAAGCTTGCTACTTTCTTCTCTTGTCATGGAGGATGCTATGGTGATCATAGCCTTTTTATTCTTAATAATTTCTTCTTTTTGATCATTACTACATTCATCTCTTAAGAGAATAGTGACTACACCATCTTTGGTAGCTTTGGGAGGTTCCCATCCTTTTAGGACACTTTCCCAAAGTCTGGATTCATTATCTTGATATAACTCCATTTTGAATTTTCAATTTGGATAATCATTACCATCAAAGAAAGGTCTAAGAGAGGAGGAGTTTTGATTTTCACTTCCCATGATCTTGTATTCTAACAATGAAGTTCCTAGAATTCAAGCTTTGAAACCAAATGAAAATGCCTTTGAGGGGGGATGAATAAGGCAATTGAATTCAAATTGAAAGTAATTAAAATTTAAACAAAAATAGAAAGAATGTTAATAAGGAAGAATGAAGAACATAATGATTTAAGGAGTTCGGATTCAACAACAATCCTACGTCTCCACCTAACTTATCCCAAAGTTAGGATTTTCAATCATCCACAATCTTATTCACAAGATTGAGATTACACAAGAGTTTAAGTCTCACTCTTACAACCTTACAAACAAGAGTTTCTAAGCTCACTCTAAAACCAATTCCCAAGTGTTTTAATAGCTAAAAACTTAAACCGATTGTAGATGGCAGGGTTTAGCACGCGTGGGGATGATTAGTCACCACCCAAGGTAATAACTGGGACAAATCATAGGTGGTGGTAACTCGATTCTCTAAAAGAGAGTTAGCACCATAACCAGGAAATTCTGGGAACAGAATACTAACTTCTTTTAGTCTCATGTTATTTAAAATTAGTTTATGAATTACTATCTTATTCTCTAATTACATGCAATTTCATTAAACCCTAATTGAACACCCATCTAACCCTAAGGCAACCAATCCATTTAAAAGCACATAAAAAATGCATCCAAGGCGCAACGTCCCTAAATCTTAACTACATTTGATTTTAATTTAAATTAGCTAAATCTACATTTTATTTATAAGTGAAATGGAAACTAAAGGTGGGCTTACATTTTAATTAGGGTTATATCTACAAATTTTAATTCTAAGGAAAGTGGGCCTAAATCTATTGAACTTTTAAAAAGAAAAAAATGGATTTAATTTAATGGGCCTAATTTTACTTATTTAATTTAAATAAAATGATCTTAAATCTATTTATTTTAAAAGAAATGATTTAATGGGCTGAGCTAAGTTTAGAATTGATTTTAGTTAACTAAAATGATGGGCTTAAGTCTAAATTAACTTAATGGACCTAAATTAATTTTAAAAATTAATTAAAATCTAAAACCATTTTAACAACCTATTACTTAAGTGAGTTAAAACCTAAGTTGAGCTTGGGGCCCAAAACGAATAAAAAATAAATAAAACAAGCCCAAACAAACGAACCCAATTAACAAATAAAAAACAAATAACAGATTAAAACACAAACATATTGTAACTGCTAACCCTAATTTTAATTACATGCAACCCTAATTGACTAAAGCCACTATTGATTTTAATTAATGTTTTATGCCAAATTGATCATAATTTACTAATTGATTTTAAAAAGCAGAAAAGTAAATATTTTATTATTCCCACCATTTGGGCTATTACAACCTACGTATAGATTAATTAATTACATGCCCAAAATAAAAAATAAATACACAATATAAATACCATAAAATAATAAAAACATAGAATAATAAAATAAAAAAATCTGCGCATAATTGCTACAGTGTTTTATCCATGGCATTCCATGGACCTTCGTGGATTTAATCAATTCAATCACATCTCCATGGCTCAGGACATTCCCACCATCATCATTAAAAGAAACAAAACAAAAAAATCAAGAAAAAAATTATTAGAATAAAAATAAGGAATAAAGAAGAAGAAAATAAAAAAATCAAGTGGAAATAAATAAAAGAAAATAAGAGAAATGGATGGAATATAGAGTGATGCAGTATTGACTAGCTCCTTAGAGGCTTTGATTGAATAAATCTGCCGTATTGATTTTCTCGGTTCTCATGCTTTGACTGCTTTTCCAAAAGCACGTAAAAGAAAATCAGAAGAAAGAAAAAAAAGTTTTTTCTGCGTAAACCCTATTTTTTTAGAAAAGAGAAAGCCTCCTCTTCTTTTTTGTTTTTGCATCTCCTTTTTTTTTTTTGCGTCCAAAAGCCTCTGCTCTCTCTTAGCCCTAGAAAAGCCCCATTTAAATAAAAAAGTATAATTTTTTTAACTTCGGAAACCCTCTCCTGTGATTCAAATCACAGGAGATAAAGGTATATTATTTTTTAGATTACTTGAACCCAAAACAACTTGATAATCAAGGATTATCAGGATAAAAAATATATTTTTTTATTTTCAAAACATTTTTTAATCAATCAACAAAAAAATAAATAAATAAAAAATTACGGAAGCCGGTCGGACCTGTGCAATTCCGACCGAAATTGTGTAATTCTAATCGGGTCCTCAAAAACTTTATAATTACGAAATGACCATTGAAAGAATTAAAAACTTTACAATTGGGTCCTTAAAAAAAGTTACAATTGAGTCCTAAAAAATGCAATTAAGCCTTGAGATCCGAAATTCAAATACTGGAGACCTATTTGCAACAAATTTTCACCATTGGAGTCCTTTGTCACATCCACACTCGACTATCCAGAAATTAGGTGCTTACAATTGCCCCCCTTTGTCGCGGTTTGCTTGTCAAATTGTAGCAAAGCAAATAAGTACACAATTTCAAAAGCAAAGAGTCAGGATACTTACCTATGTATCTTGAGACTTCTGTTTGTGACAGGTGCTTATGATGCTGTGTGACATCATGCAGAATGCTAAAGCAAATTTCACTATAATCCCCGTGGGATGTTTGGTGAAGTGAATGGTGAAACTAGCTATATTCCCCATGGAACGTCTAGCTATATGGTAAATTTTGCTATATTCCCTATGGGACGTCTAGTGAATTGTGATTTAAAGATGCGTTATAGTTCCTATGGAACGTCTAACGATGATGCTATAACTACTGTGTAGTGTCTAGCTGATTTCACTATATTCCTTGTGGGACATCTAGTGAAGTGAAATTAGCTATATTCCCTGTGGGACGTCCAACTATGTGATAAATTTTGCTATATTCCATGTGGAACATCTAGCGAAGTGATTTAAAGATGTGCTATGGTTCCTGTGGAACGTCTAGCAGTGATGCTATAACTACTATGTAGTGTCTAGCTGATTGCATTATAGTTCCTGTGGAACATTTAGTGAAGTGAAATTAGCTATATTCCCTATAGGAATATAGCTATATGATAAATTTTGCTATATTCTCTATGGGACGTCTAGCGAAGTAATTTTGAAGAAATTAGCTATATTCCTTGTGGGACGTGTAGCTATGTGATGCATTTCGCTATATTCCCTATGGGACGTCTAGCGAAGTGATTTTGAAGAAATTAGCTACATTCCCTGTGGGACATCTAGCGATGTGATAAATTTTGTTATATTCCCTATAGGACGTCTAGCGAAGTGATTGATGAGTTTCACTATATTTCCTGTGGGATGTTTAGCGAAGTGATGCTATAACTACTATGTAGTGTCTAGCTGATTGCACTATATTCCCTGTGGGACGTCTAGCTAAAAAGTGATTTGAAGATGTGCTATAGTTCCTGTGGAACGTCTAGCAGTGATGCTATAACTACTATGTAGTGTCTAGTTGATTGCACTATATTCCCTGTGGGACGTCTAGTGAGGTGAAATTAGCTATATTCCCTGTGGGACGTCTAGCTAAAAAGTGATTTGAAGAAATTAGCTATATTCCCTATAGGACGTCTAGCTAAAAGATTGATTTTGCTATATTCCCTGTGGGACGTCTAGCAAAGCGATGATATAACTATTGCGTAGTGTTTAGTAAATTGCACTATAGTTCCTGTGGAACGTCTAGTGAACTGCGATTTGAAAATTTTGCTATATTTCCTGTGGAATGTGTAGCAAGTTATGATTTTGAAAAACATGCTATAGGTCCTGTGGAGCATCTAGCAAGTTGGTGCTATAACTACTATGTAATGTCTAGCAAAAAAGTGATTTTGAAAATGTGTTATAACTACTGTGTAGTATATAACAAAGTGAATTTAAAATTGAGTTATGGCTACTATGTAGCGTATAATTGAATGACTTGAGTTATAGCTACCATGTAGTGTATAACTGAGTGAACTTAAAATTTGAGTTATAGCTACCATGTAGCATATAAGTGAGACTGAGTGCAATGTATGCAAAATGCAAACATCTTCATGTTAATCAACTGTGCATTTATGCTGATTGATTGGAATTTTTACTGGTTAACTTTGAATTTTTTATTGATTGACTCTGATCAACTACTTTCATTACTTGTTGACCTTGACTGATTTGATAATGTTGGTGCTGATACTATATGCTGGGCATTTTCTTCTGGATTTGAAATTCCTGAAGACTTGTTGAAGTTGAAGTTAGTTTCAACATGATAATTGTACAAAAGTACATTATAATTAAGCAAATTCATCAATTTATCACAAGATAATGTGCATTCAATGAATCTCATTAATTTTGATTTTGATGGTTATCATTTATTTGCACTTCGCAAAGTCAGAGGTGTTGTTAACCATCTTATGTTGAGAATGTATTATTTACCAAGTGAAGAGCTAACTTTCACACCTAAATTCAGGGAGAACTTACTGAAAATGCCCTAGAGGGGGGGTGAATAGGGCTATCGGACAAAAATCAAAACTTAAAAATAAATAAACAAAAGTAAAAGAATGTTGAGAAAAAAGAATGATGAACACAAGTATTTAAGGATTTCGGATTCTCAATAATCCTACGTCTCCCCCTAACTTATCCCTAAGTTAGGATTTTGAATCACCACAATCTATTTCCCTAGATTGATTTTTACAACTTGAGTTTTAGGCTCAACTCAAACCTTACAACTTGAGTTTTCAAGGCTCACTCAAAAATCGATACACAAGTGTTTTGAAGGCTTACACTAAAACCAAATTCCTAAGTGTTTTAATGGCTAAACACTTAAACCAATTCCTTTAGAATAGAACCTCACTTCCCTTTTCCTTAACCCTAAAAAATAGAAGATTAAGAATTTCTATTCTAACACTCACCAAACTCTCACAAGGGTTTACTAAATACAAGAATGAATTAAAGAGAATTTTAAGCTTAATTGAATGCTTGAGAATGTAAAAATGAAAAATAAGTTTCTTAACCTCTAAATGATCTTTAGAGGTTATATTTATGGTTGAGCAATTCAATTATAGCTGTTAGAAATAATAATATTGTTTCCAACAAATTCAAACTTCATTTGGATGAAATTTGGACTTTTAGCCAGCAAAAACACTAGTCTCGGTCGTGATCACACTGATCCTGGTCGGGATATTCCAAAATATATACATTATAGCCGTTATTTTTGAAGTCTGCATTGATCCCAATCATGACTACCTTGATCCCAGTTGGGATCACACTAGTCCCGGCTGGGACATTGGCCCGGGATATGTTTTGAATGATTTCTTCCATTTGATGCAATTTTGGTCCCAGTCGGGACTTGTACGGTCCCATTCGGGATCATGACTTTTCGACATTGAATATGATCAAATCAGCTTTATTTTTCTCCATAAAAGTTGTAGGTATTTGTCTTAGCTTTCCATAGCACTTTGAATCACTTTAATTAGACATCTTTATCTTAAGATATTATTGAAATACTAAGAGCAGCTCATATTGAAATGAAAACTGCATATGCTGATTTTAACTGAAGATTTCCGAACCCAAATAAATTCAGATTTTGACAAGTAAAATAAATCGTGTGATGTCTAATTCAAATGTTAAGAAGACAACTTTCTCATTATAAAAGTCTAAGACTTTCAAAATCTTCCTGGAATCCCGAAGGTCGATTTAGCCCAAAAGCACGCTTAACTTCATTTTGATTTCCATTATAGTCCTAGCTTATACACACTTAAACAAACATATTAAATGCTCAAAATCAATTTTGGTAAGATTAAAATCAAGATTGATTATTGCTAAGGTCAACAATTTTAATTTTTAATTTTTTCTAAAATTTGTAATTTACTCTTATAGTTTTTTATTAATTAACTTATTATAACTTCTAACTTAAATTAAAATTTTATTTGTAAAGTTTGAGGATAAATTTTCTTATGACATAGTTAACCATATTGTAAATTAATCAATTGTAACTTGCATACTTCTATAATAACATAAAGATAGAAATACCAAAAGAAGTAACCCATGTCAAAATCATCACTTATCTTCAATTTCTAGTAGAGTCACCACTGTGAGTGAGTTCGAGACACTCAAAGATCAAAGTGAGATGCGACCATGACATTGGAAAAAGAATCAAATATACTGTTAAAGATGAAATGAGAATCCTTTTAGAAACTCAAAGAAGTCTCAGGTAAATAGTTGTTACCTGATCACTTGAAAAATGAGAGATAATCTCAAACTTAATAAAAATCATTGTCCAAATAAAGATTCTGAGTTCAAAAGTCATTTCTACTTATCTACTTCTTATTAGCTAATACCCATTACACTTTTTGCATCACTGTAATTTCGTTATGACAAAATATATACAAACACACACCCATCCATCCATAGCAATAATAATGAAAAGTATGAAGAAAAAGGAATAACTCATATTTTTCTCCCTGCACTTTTATTGTTTTTTGGCTTTTACCCCTGCACTTTTATTTACATGGATTTAGACCAACATTTTTATTTCTCAATACATTAAGGACTTTTTTAACAGTGATTGAGAGAGTGAATCTCACTCGCCATTAATAAGAGTGGGACTTACCTGATGAATAAATATACTTTTTAAAAAAAATTTCTTTAACCCCTGGACTTTTATTTTTGTAAACATTAAGTCCCTACACTTTTATTTTTAAATACATCAAGTCCCTAATTAATATAAATTTGTAAAATTTTATCAACTATATATATAATTTAATTATTCATATTTATTTGTTTAATATAAAATAGTATTAAATGATAATCACTCTTATGAAAATTAAATCTAAATAATATAATAGCAATTCAGTGTTTAAAATTTTTATTTGATTTTCTTAAAAATAATTCAAGTAAAAATTTCAGTAGATTTTATCTTAATAATTTAAGTAAAAATAAATGATGAAAAAAATTGTATATGTGCAAATTTTTAACAAAATAAAAAAAATTTATACCTTAAAAACTAGTTGGTAATAAATCTTTAAGAAATAAAATATGTATTGATATAATTTTTAAGAAAATTTGTCCAAGTTATTATTTTTTTAAAAAAAAGATAAATTTTGAGTGTATTTAAAATTTTTAGAGTGAAACTAGGTGCATGCTTTAATAATTTATTGCTTAAAATTAAATTATTGGTAAACTGTGTAAAGAAGTATAATATATATTAGTATTAGATTATAGTTAATAAAAAGACAAATAAGTTAGAAATATTTATGTTAATAATAAAACATTCAATTAGAAGTTTAAATTAGTTAAATTATAAATTTATTAACTAAATATATAAATGTTAATAATTAACTAAAATATTTATTGAAAATAAAAAAATATTTAAGAATATTAAGGATTAATTTGTTAAAATTTTAAGATATATAAATTTATTAAAAATTTTAAAAATTATAGGGACTAAATAAGATATTTTATTCTATATGTATAAGGTCGTTTATACCCATTTTTAATGGAAGGACTTAATGTATAGAAAAATAAAAGTATGAGGAGTCAATATGTATAAAAATAAAAGTGTAGAGACTAAATCTATACAAATAAAAGTACAGGGATAAAAGCCAAGAAATAATAAAAGTACAAGGGAAAATATGGGTTATTCCGAAGAAAAAAGGTAATTACAATCATTACATGATTTTTTTAGTAAATACATCAAAAAGAAAAAGTGCAAAAGAATATATCTACACCTAAATCTAATAAAACCTTGGAAAACAAATGTTAACGTAACAAGATTTTATATTAATGTGATATCTATAGCATCCACAAAGATAAATATAACAGAAAAATAACAAAATAGTAAAGCGAGAGTAAAATAAAACCAAAAAATGTAGAAATAGTAAAATATGACATTTACTATGAAAGATAACTCTAAGATATATTGACAACCTAAATATAGCAAATCAAGTTCAAGTATATTCTATTACTAATTATTGAAAATTTAAATTTACTTCAGCCTAAATTTTTAATACTTTAACACTTTTTAAATCAATTTTAATTAAAATACTTTTGATGTTACTTTTACAAAAAATAATTAAATCATAAAACTAATTTTGTAAAAATAAATGTCAAATTTTTTAGAATTGATTTTGTATAGTCAACCAAATTTTTTTACTTGATATTTTGTAATATTGTGTGGTTAACCATTGTAAAAATTTGTAAAATTTATATTTTTTTTATAATTTTTATTTAGTATTTTATGGTCAATCATAAATTATTTATAGTTCACTATAGATTATGTTTTAGTCTATTAATTTTTAAAAAAATAACGTTATAAATATAAATGATAATTTAGATCAGGTAAAAAGAATTCCCTTAAAAAATATTTTTTATTAATTGTGAAAGTAACCTTATCTATTGGTTATAGATCTTTTTTTTTTAATTTCAATCTAATGACTTATAATTTATATCTTAATTTAATGGTTAAAAAATCACAGGAATCTATGCCTCTTGAGAAGATGCTAAATTTGAAGATGGACATTCAACTTAATTTATATTTAGGGTAAATTGTTATTTGTTCCATGTGTTTTGGTCTAGTACACTATTTTATCCATAACATTTGAAAAAATATTTATTCATTCATAATATTTGTAATAGTTACCATTCATTAATCATCTGTAAGAGATGAAATAATATACAAATCTGCAAATGTCATGGATGAATTAATATTTTTTTCAAATGCTAGAAATGAAATAATATATTAGGCCAAAATACAGGAGACAAATAATAATTTATCCTTTTATTTAAAATTTAGAAAAATATTGTTTATACTGAATATATTATATTCAATAATAAGATTTAAGACACATTATCTTAAATTAAAGTTCTTCTACAGTGCAACTATTTATATTAATACAAATAAAATTTGAACCGTTAAATTATTATTAATTTAATTGTAACAATTAATATAATTTACATATATTGATATAAAAAAATTAATAATTATAATTAAATAAAAATAAATTCAACTATTATAATTTTATTTGTATAAATATAAATGTACAGCAAGAGCACCTAAATTATTAACCTAATTTATGAAAACAAGATAACCTCTAATTTTGAAGTAAGCTCCTGCATTAAAACCCTTCGATGGTTTTTTATTTATTCATAACTTTGTTGTCATCCAAACGCAGGAATTGGGATCGTCAATAGGCATTTGATTATTCACTTGAGTTGGAGAATTTCGGTTGCAGTTGTTGGCAAGGTTGCCTTGCTAATTTCTTTGAAACAGAATTTATTGGCATTCAGTTGCTTAGTTCTTTTTGTTCCTTTGAGGTTAGTTCTAAACAAAGTTGCTGTTGTTTTGTGAATTTCATGCTGTTAAGATTGGATTCTGAATTGGGTTTTTAGGGAAGTGATTGATTGAAGTAAAAGAGAAACAATGTCTGGGAGAAATCGTGGGCCTCCTCTTCCAATGAAAGGCATTCCTCACGCAGGCATGCCGCCTGGTATTCATGAACCACACTTTGGCAGAGGGCTTGGACCAATGCCTCAGCAGCCGCCGCCACCCCATCCAGCCTTACTGGAAGAAATGAGAGAATCCCAATTTGGGTTGGATCCCAGGCGTCTTCCTCCTCATCCTGCCATTATGGAGGAGCATCTTGCTGTCCAACACCAAGATATTCAAGGTTTGTTGGCTGACAATCAGCGACTTGCTGCAACCCATGTCGCCCTTAAGCAGGAATTGGAGGCTGTTCATTATGAATTGGAACGGATGGCACACTTTGCTGATTCATTGCACGCGGATAAGGATGTGCAGATGAGGGAATTGCATGAAAAATCTCTGAGGTTGGAGGCTGATCTTCGAGAGGTGGAGGCCATGCGCGGTGAGCTTCATCACGTTCGCGCTGATATTAAGGAACTTAGTGATGTCAGGCAAGATCTTGCAGGTCGTCTGCAAGCCATGACTCAAGATTTGGCTAGGTATAATGCAGATTTGCAACAAGTGCCAGCTCTGAAGTCGGAAATTGAAAGTATGAAGCAAGAATTGCAGCGCGCACGGTATAATTGCAGGATCCTTATTGTTTAATGGAGTAGAAAGTTAAAGGAAGACTAAATTTTGTGCATGTTTTTTCGTTGCAATTAATTGTCCTTTTTCTTTTTCTGTTGCAGAGCTGCCATTGAATATGAGAAGAAAGGATATGCAGAAAATTATGAACACGGTCAGGTGATGGAGAAGAAATTGATTGCAATGGCTCGGGAGTTGGAGAAGCTTCGAGCGGAGATTGCTAATGCTGAGAAGAGAGCTCGTGTTGCTGCTGCTGTGGGGAATCCAGGTAGATTTTCCCTTTATTAGTTTCAAATGGCTTTTGGTTATGAGAAACATGTATACATTGAGAAATTATAGGGAAAAGAAAGAAGAATTTTGGGTATGATATGTGCATATACATGTTCATTTTATAGAAAAAAAAAAATTCTATGAAAGAATTGAATAACTACTAGTAGTAGGATGGGGTTTCCTACTGAGACAGTTATTAAGAAAGAAGTGCATAAAACATAAGAACTGTTTAGCTGTGCATGATATTAGTTCATGAATTTCTTTGACGATCATGAAGAAGCCAAAATAGAATGTCCCAAATGGTTGCAAACATTATTTGCCAAATGTTAGCTGAAAAAAAAACTTCAAGTAAAAAAGTCAAAGGAATCCTTGGCATGCATGTGGAGAGTTATTAAATTGTAACATTGTTATATGAAGATCATGCGCGTCTAAGGACTTATTTAAAACATTTACTTTCATTCCACTATGTTCACATACATACTTAAGTGAGGGGAAGGCTTAAACACTCATTCAGTTGACCTCCTAAAATCACTTTGCTCGTGCATTGCTTGACTTTAGTCATATCATTTGCTGAGTTGCACAAGCTTCTCCATTTACTTGAAACTTGCTTCCCTAATTAAAGAATGTTGATGTGATATCAATAGTTTTAGTCTCAACTTACATAGTCAAGGTTGGATTGATTTAATCTGCCGTTGGTTGAGGTTAAGCCAACCAATTCAATTTCTGCTTTTAACCACTGAAACATGAAGGGTGGAATCACTCAATTAACCTAATATGACAACCTGCTTTTGCTGTTTAAGTGGTGTAAGAGCCATGTGGTTTGGATACTTTTTTTTTTTTTTTTAAATCCAGTCCAGGGCGCAGCAAATTGTGTGATGAGGTGAGGTCATCCAGCATGTCTAGTTTAAGTCTGTGATCAGAGTTTGCAATAAATGCGTGGTTGAAAATCTATCTAGTGAACTGTACTTCTAATCCTTTTTCTTTTTCTCCCTTAAGGAGCTTAATTTGTCACTGTTTCTGACATTTGGTTCTCTCTCTATCCATCTATCTATCTATCTGTCATGTTTTTCTGAACATGTTTTCCCTCCAGGCACAGCTTATAATGCAAATTATGTCAATCCTGAAGCTGGTTTTGCTGGAAATCCTTATCCTGTTGGCTATGGCATGAATCCTGTAAGTTAGCTACTTTATATATGATGTCAATGTGCAATCATGTCCTTGTGTTATATTCATTTTGAGTTATGTTTTTTTTCCTATACCTATGCTATGCACATTTTTAAGCTGGATATTCATCTGACTGAATACATTTTGGGTTTGGATGTTATTGTTTCTATGCAAATATTCAGGTGCAAGCTAATCCTGAAAGTTATCCTCAGTACGCAGTTGGACCTGGTACCTGGGGTGCATATGATATGCAGCGAGCTCAAGGACACAGATAGGCTGGTGTCCAAGTAGCTGCCATGTGTGTTAAATGGTATCTTGGGCTACAACTTACTACATACTTAAGTTTAGATTTGAGCTTTATCATCATGATAGTAATGTAGGGAGACCTCTTCATCTCTCTGGGTTAATGGAGTTGTACCTGAATATAATGACAGTTCATATTATTTCGGGTGCAGTGTGTTATTACTTTTCTGGTTTCTTCCAATACTGATATTGGCAAAAATTCTTATATGTTTCCTTTTAATCTATGTTGTTCTTTGTTCTTTTCATCCATGTTAAAGCGAGCTTTGGCATTTTAGAGAAAGAAAATGTCAATTTTTTTTTCGCTATGCACCTTTAGTAGGGGTATGCTTTTTAGAATTGAAGTCCTTGCCATTGTGGTCATGAGATTAACTACTTTGTGGAATATTCAGAATTACTGAGACAAATGTTTAATCCTGGTGTCTTTTAATTGAACTGGAATGGGCAACAAGGTTTTATCAAGCATGTTCCATTAGTTTTCTATACCCTTGAAGATAATTTTGGTAAGATTAATGTTCAAAAATTCTGCTTCTGACCCACCACTTTCCAGCTTTTGTCCTATGTACATGAGTATAAACATTAGTATGATTTTATTTGGGTTGGTAGTCTTTCATGATGCACTTGTGCATAACCACTTAATGCATTTGTCTTTGGAGAAAGCATCTTAACTCGTCGTTACCTTCTAAGTATAGTCATGAATCAATTGATGTGCATTGAGCATATATAGATTGATGTCTCTTGAACCTTTTTCTTTACAATACAATATGAAACAATTTGGAACACCTCTTTCCTGCATTCAAGCAGGTTCTGAACCATCTATTCCAACAATGTATACCATTAAGTTTACATTTAGTTCTTTAGCATGCTACATTTTACATTATTTTTTTTTTGTTAATTTTTGCCCAAATTTCCATAAAGGAAAACTTTGTTCTGGTAATCTAAAATAATTAATTGGGGATGGTATTCTTGTTTTGGGAAACATTTCCTCTACTGTGGTGAAGGTGCAAGCTACTCTACCTTCATAATGTCTGGTGGGATTGTTCCAAGAATTTATAATCTAAACCTGTGCCTACTTGGCATCCACTTTTTGATCATCATCTGGACATTTCTGTTGACTATATTAAATTTGGCTAATCTATGTACTTGTAGGGCTGCAGATTATTTGTTTGAATTGATATGGAGCCTGATGGTGACTCACCTATTCAAGAAGAAGTGCTCATATAGTAGTTTTACCATTAAAAGTCAAAATATTTGCTCTACTGTCTCTTGTATCTTTCTTCTGGAGCTAGATGCTGGTTGTCTTGCATTTTAAGGTTTACCAGTAAAGGAATGAGTTTAGGGGATTGTAATTTGATTAAGATTGCAAATTGGTTAAGATTTTAAATTAAAACTGCTGCTGAAGATTGTTGTTGGAATTTTCGAAAAACAATGAATTTGAGTTATTAAAATGTATTATTTCCATGGGATCTTTGGCAGTTAGAGTTTTGGAAGCCGCCAGCTTTTAGGCCTTTAAAGCTGTTTCACGTGTCAGATTGTGTTGTGGAAAACTCTTAGTTCTTCAACGATTTTATGATAGATTTCGTGATTTAGAAATTTAAAATGAATCTCAAATATATGTATGCAGAAGGGGTTATTTTACTTAATTTTTATCATTTAACATAGAAAGGATTGTTTTTTGCTGTGTATTTGTGTATCTGTATGTCATATTTATATATTATTTAGGTTATCACTCCTAGGCTGAAGACTTGAATATTTTATTTAGATTAGGGTCTGACATATATGAGTTCCATAAGAACATTTCCAAGTGCAGAAATAGATTTTGAATTGAAAATTACTAATTTGTCTGTCTAACAATGGCGTCAATTGTGGTATTCTTATTGTTGATTATATGATCATGGTGCAAATGAAATTCAGGAATTTTAATCCTATAAACCTAGTTTTACAGTTTATGTTTTTCCACAGCAGTTGTTTTTATTTTTTATTTTATTTATAGCCAGTTGCTGGATTGTTACACATCACAATCATCTTCAATGACCATTGTAGGGATAGACATGTTGCTAGATAATTACCCAAAAGTAGTTAATTTAGACAATATGCTTAGTTGTGTTTGCTGTTGGGATTTTTGTTTAAATAAATTAAAATTTTTAATTTAATGGTGTTGTTGTTTTGAGAAGGTGTATCCTTTTACCATTATCATCAATCTTAGATATATTTTTGGTGTTTTTTGGAGTTTTATTATAGATTTTAGAAGCATATAGAAAATTATAGAAACAAAAATATATTTTCTCTATCACCAAAAGAAAGATCAAAACACTAAAATTCTTTATTCCTAACAAGTATTTCTTCAATAATTTGCTAAGTGCAGAAATTTGAAAGGTTTTCCACATCCACTAAAACAATTGTATAAATTGTTTGAGCAAAATTTGAGTGCGGCAAATTTTATTTTTAGGAAAGTGATTTGGTTGTGTTTCAAATATAATTATAGAAAAGTTTTTCTTTTTTTTCCTCTCTATATTTATTTGATCTTTTGGAAATGTGATGATGGGAATGACAACCTGTGGAAACAGAGGGAGAGAGGGCAAGGAGACTTATCATTAATATGATGGAAATGGTAACCAAAAGCGTGATTGGGGTCTTCAAGAGGAGCCCATAACCTTTCAGATTTTGTATTATGTGAACAGGAAATCCTTCATGTTAGAAACAATGCAAAAGGCCTAACAAACTAAGATTCAAGGATATATGCCCGCACACACACACAAAACAGCGACGTGTGTGCACATGTGCTTTTGTCTTAGAAGACTTGCCATAAAGTAATGTGTGATAGTCTGAATTTGTTGTCTCTCTGAGGTATAGCTTAGTGTCAGTACTTCTTTATAGTGTCTGTTATTGCTGGACCTGAAAATCTATTATTTGTTGCATAGTTGTTGGCACCTCAAACTCTGAATGAAGCTGGTGCCTTGTGCTCCTCTTGAATGTTTTATTTACAGCCTCTTTTTTTCCATTTTCTTTAACCATTTCTTCATCTATAGATCTCCGAAATTGGCTGAATATGTTCGTGTGGTAAGTCTTAACAAAGATCTCATGCATGGCAAATCAAAGCAGATTTTTTCTTTTCTTATGTTTTGCCATGCAGATTTAGGACTTCATTGTGCCATACCCATTTATTGACTATGATCTGTTGCATGGATTGGCTAAAAGTTTTATTTTTGATAAAATTTGACCCTTCTGCCTCCTATCTTTCTGTCTTATCTTTTACACACATCCACATAGAAAATTTTGACCTTTTGGATTTCTGCACTGGCTGGACTGATTATTGGTGCATTGGTTGGCTATAAGTTCTCTTTTGGTGGAATTTATCCTTCTCCCTCTCCCTTTCCATGCCTCTCTTTCTTTCTCATGCATCCTGTTGAGACGTTTTGCATATGGCTATTGTTGAGAAGAGTGATGATTATTCTTGTCCGTAGTCGTTTTTTAATGCCATTTGGGGTCTCCATTGACTTTCTCCATTATAGTTTGACATTGTGATGTTTTGAATGGGGGAAGATGTAAGCAGTGAAAAGAAAGGACTTTAGGTTTAAGCTCAGAGACTTTTAACACTCAAGGTAGAGCTTTTTTTCATCTGCTACATTCTTTTGGGGTTAGCTTCAAGAGGCATCATTCTTTTCTGCCTTTTGAAAGGAGATTTATCCATTGATGACCCTAGAATACTTTTAGGACTTGAATACTTTTGAAAGGAGACATTTTCTGTTGTTTTCCCTCATGAAAGGGATTGTATTCATTTGTCATCCTGCTCAGAAGAATATGATAGCCAACTTCTTGGACAAGCATAATCTTGGCTAAAGTTTGTGGCTGCTTGATGGGACATTTTAAGGTGCACAATGAATTTCATGGTCAAGTAAGTGATATAACTTTCTGCAAATATAAACTCTTTTATTTACATTTCCTTCTGCCTTTCACTTAAGTTTTATTGAACTCAGAGATAAGAATCCTTTTTCCTTTTCTTCTTTTTTTCCTTATAGTGCAAATAGATTAGTGTGTGTTGGAAATTCAGATTTTTTTAGCATGTGGTAGAAAACCTTTGCATTTAACGGTTGGGGCAGTGCTTGAAATAAAAATAGATTGCGTGGGCTTTTTATTTTACTTTTTTGGATTGCAGTGTTTGCTGCTAAATGGATTTTGTTGGTTTCCTGCTGAATCCTCATTACTTTAAGTTTTAGTGATGGTTGGGCTTTGATGATAATTGAGCATGTTTTATCTGCAAAATGTAAATTGGTTTGGGGATTGTTTCCATATGTGCAATTTCTGAATGATTTCTGATCATTGAAAGCACAGAGTGTGGAGACCTAATTGTGGAATGGACTAAATGAAGAGATATGCATTGATATGCTGTTTGCTTTTGAGTTGTGATGGTTTAATGATTATATAAAGAGGGCAATGTTCATAAATATTTTTTAAAGACACAGCATGATAGAGATTGACTGAAAAAAAGAGAGACTAGTGAGCTCATGCCTGCTTGACTTCAAATCGATGTTTGTCGACTTTAAGAAAGCTAGCAATACCAAAGCTTTTTCTTTTCTGAGCATACAAGACTGAAACTTCAAACAGGTTCTTTTCTACAGTACATGATGTTTCTACTCTTTCTCTTCGTCTTCTTCGTCTATGGGAAGCAACACATCATTCCTTTTTTCAGCTTCCGGTGGGCTACTGAGTATTTTTCATTATTTTAACTTACTAATTCTTTCTTTTTAAGTGAACCCATTAATTTATGAATCAATGGAATTTTGTGAGTCAACTGATTCACCCGATTCCACCAATTCGGCATCCATTTAACCGACTCTTGTACGGTTCTCATTGAATTCCAAGCCCCACATGGAGACAACTCATTTTGTACGTAACTTGACTCGAACTGTATGATTTGACTTGTGAATTGTACAATTCTAGAAGTGGTTTAATGTATGAGAGAGTGGTGCTTTAAGTAGTAACATAGACACAGTTGTGCTACTGCTGTAGATTCAGTAGTAGTAACAGGATTTGGGAATTGTTCTCATAATGACCATCTATTCGAGGGAGTAATCATGAATAGTCTTAGCCAGGGTAACTCTTCAAACGATAATTTGATGTTTTCCTTGTAGACATTAGTCAAAAGTGTGTCAATTTTGTGTAGAAGTCACTCCTATCTCTTTACTTTCTGGGTTTTTTCCTGCTAGTGAAATTCTGGCTATTATGATGTAGACTATACAATGTTTTCCATGCATTTAGTATAACATTGACTCAGTGCTTGGCTATTTTATTTTCCTAATGTGCTTGATCTTTTATGTTAGCAAGTTGCTTCTTATTTTCTGTATGTGTTTGAATTGTTTTTTTTTTCTACATAATTAGATGCACGCACCATGTTAGAAACTTACATGTTATTTGTTAAGCTTTTCTTCATGTTGTCATATATTTTATGTAGTTATATTTCGGGTGAACATCTTTCACTCATGAATCCTGATTTGATTAGCATAATTTTCTCCTTCCCAATCATTTAAGTTGAGCTTACTTCATGACATGTTTGCATTTGTTTTCTGCATTTTTGTGCCATCTTTCTTGCTTCATGTTATATTCTCATGTATGCTTGACTTTTTTTTTCTTTTTGCTTTTGTTTTTACTTTTTAGGCTTTATAACCTTTGGGCCCGGAGAAATGCTGCCATTGTCTTAGCTGAGTGATTTCTGTGAGGTACTTGTTTTCTGTCTCCCTCTCTCTTCAAGCTCATCTTTATTCAGATGATGTGGGACTTACATCCTATTTTATTTTGAAGTAGTTTTCGGGTTGTTTTGCTAAAATAAGTGCATATATTTTAAAGTCTTATATATTTATACGCTTGTCAGCTAGTCAATGGAGCTCTACTGAACTTGGCTTTCTAGTAATTGAAGTATGTTTAAATTAGTTTGTGTAGCAGGAACATCACTTAGAGATTTTATGAATATGTACTTTGCGAAGAAATTCTAAAAATGTTTAGGCACAATTGGTGAAAAACAAATATTGCAATATGGATCAGTTTCTAGTGATTGTCCCAATTTTTGTAACATTAAACCCCGGCAAGCTTTGCGTTCACAATTTCTTCCATTCCATTTTCTATTTAACATATTGCTTACACAAATAATTGAGTATTACAGCAGGATTTCGGGCCATTTCGGATTGACACTGAATCTTTTACTATAATTTATGTAGTCATAGTAGTTCATAGAAAATAAACTTATAAACGTGTTCTACTTGATCTTGACTTTTTGGACACCTCATTTACAAGATCTTGTGGACCAATTAGTGCAAATTTGTGAAAAATATTATCAAGTTCTTAAATGAAATTCATAAATTGTTCAGGCTGCCTGAAATTATGATTTCTTTTCTTAAATTTTAAGGACTTGGACTAAAACTGATCCCCATAGTATAGGTTTCTTTTGTAACTATCCTAAAAATTGTACAGCTGTAGTTTGCTTTGTAAATGGAATCAGGATTTGATTTTGTAATGTCTGCATGTATATGATTATGGCTCTTGGTAGTAGATTGTTTTTTGTTTTCTATTGATTATTAGCTTCTCTTTCTTTGTACTCATGTCTTATGGCTATATCAATTGATAGTTTAAAAGCATCTGTTGGGTACATAGGCTACCCTTTTGCATTTTTTTTGGTCCTGTATTTGACTCCACTTTAGTCAGTGCTCAATTTGAAAAATGGACAATTTTATCTGTAACATCTAGTTTGGCAGTTACAGTCTTTAAATATTGGCCGTATTATCTGATGAATACAGGAGCAAATACATGGGGAATTTCAATTCCCTAGTGCTGTATCAAAATAACCCCATTATAGGCTTATTTAACGATACGTATCTACTTCTATGGGACGTTTTGGCCAATATTTATCGGCTGGCTGCATATAGCTGATTGATATCCCTGAGATAAATGTCCTCGGTGATGATGGGAAGTGTAGCCTTTTAGCCTGATTGTGAAAAGGGTTTAATATGTTATGAAATCTAAATTAAGTTCAAGGGAAAGTTTTATCAGATCTTTGTTGCTTAAAATTTCTGGTTGTGAGTATCAGGTGAGCAAAGGAAGAACATGTGCACATGCTTGGCATGATAAAAGATGAAGGTGCTTTGTTGGATGTGTAGAAATATTAGGGGCAGATAAGAAATGACTGTCATTGTAGGAAGATGGAAGTTGCATCCTTTTTAGATATGTTAACAGCTGATTATTGAGATGTATGTTTTGAGTATTGCATTATAAAATACTAAATGCACCCATACCTTGTTTGGCATAATGAATGATGTGGGGTGAACTGCAGAGAAGATTTAACAAATTTACACTTTCATACAGAAGATGCTCAAACAGGAGAAAAACTTTATTCCCAAACTAATCATACTCAGCTTTAAACAACCATGGTTTGGCACTGCAACTGAATCTCTTACTGATCAAGTTGTCACGTAGAGGAAGCGATCTTATGCTAAAGTGAACTCGACATAATAAATACCTCAATTCTTCATGGAAAATTATTGCAATGTCCAAGTGATATCAATTGCTCCTCATTCAATATGGTTTGGTATTTATTTTTATTTGTGCTGACTAATTCAAAAGTTCACACCAGAACTGTAGAGGAATGATGCGGCTGGTTGTTGTGGAACAGAGAAAAGGTTATTCGCTTGTTTAGAAGGAGAAGAGGGAAAATGGTGTAGGGAGGACTTTTATTGGGTGTTATTCTCAACATCAAGGGTGAACAAGTTGAATGGGGGTTAAAAATTTTCAGTTGAACGGTTTAATGGGTTTCTTCTTCTCTGAAAGATTTAGACACTAAAACTTTGTTTTGGGTTGAATATTTATATTTTTCTCCCTCTTTGTATATTTGTGAAAGAGCATAATTTTTTGAATTTAATTTTGAATGTCCATTAAAACCGTAAGTTATGTTCTCCTTACAGGTTCTTTTGTCTGCTGAGTGGAACAAGCCAGAATTTGAAACAGATTACCAGTGTAGAAGTCTAATCAATCAAGAAGCTATTTAGAATTTTGGGTGCTTAAATTGGTCACTGCATGTAGTTATTCTTCTGATTTTTTTCATTCTCTACTGGAGTGGTAGTCTGGCAGTCACACCGGTGCACTTCAGGTCTGCCTTCACCCCTTAAATTCAGAACCGTGGCTCTATGAAAAAGGCTTCTAGGCGAAGAAGGTGCATGTCAAGAGATTTTTAATTGTGGGCATGAGAATATGAGCCCCAAATTTTGTGTGATTTTTTGTTTTCACTGTTATTGTCATGGATACCTCATCGTCCTGTCCTGCATGAGAGACAAGAGGACAGCAGCCCTTATACATGACCTCAATGTTCATTTGCCCAGGCAATCATGTTGTAAATTTAGTTATTTTTTTAAACTTTTAGCATAAAAAAAAAAATGCCTTGATATACATATATATATATATATAACACCATTGATTTTGGTCAAAATTAAGTGTGGAGGTACTTATATGACATTTAGGTGGCAATATTGATGTGGGTGTTATTGTAGCATCAATTTTTTATTTCTATAAAAGGGTTAAATATTTTCAATAGCAAATTAGTTCCAAATTTATAATTTTTGCTATAATATCCTAATTTTTAAAATATATTTTACTCTTAAATACATAAAATTTAGCAATTAATTATAATATTTAAATTATTTATTGTTTAAATACAGTATTTTATAATCTCTATCATTCACTTAAATTTAATATAATTCATAAATTATTTTACATGATTAATAATAAAGAATATTATTAAAATTAATATATATTAATGTATGTACTAAAAAAACTATTAACATTATATTATTTATTAAATTTTAAATTACATGTATTAATACCTTTCAATCTCTCTCTTATTTGTATACTATTAAATAACTACGTGCTTCGCACATAAATATTTTTTTAAACTCATGATGATAAAAAAATTATTAAATATATACTTTGATATTATTATTATTTAATTAAATAAAAATTTTTGAAAAACAAAAGTGTTATATATTAATAAAACAATTTAATATAATTATAATTTATAAAATTTCTATAAGTCGTTTACTTAAATACTTGTATGATATTTCTTCATTATTTTTTATAATTATTTTTTCAACTCTAGTATTAATTTTATATAAAAATATTATTGTCATGATTAATTATAAGATAATAAGAAATTATTTGTTATTTCTTAATAAAAAATTTAAAAAATAATAATAAATGATAATTATATTACTTTTCTTATATAACAAAATGCTAT
This sequence comes from Mallotus repandus, assembly GCA_949671775.1. NCBI lineage: Eukaryota > Viridiplantae > Streptophyta > Magnoliopsida > Malpighiales > Euphorbiaceae > Mallotus > Mallotus repandus. The sequence continues at coordinate 23,971 of CATIWM010305814.1, forward strand.
TATCAAACAAATTATGTGCTATTTTTTTTAAATATAATTATAGGTTCAAGACAAATAAAAATTTTCATTAATTTAATTTTAATTCCTTAAGAAAATTTAACTTAATAAGTTTTTAAAAATAATAAGAGTATTTTTTTTAACTTATATGAAAATCTAATTTTTCAATATTGATAGAGTCATATTATAATATAGTAATTTATTATAAATTTAATAAATTTTCTATTTGAACAATTATACAACTCTTTCAATATTTTGTCTAAATAATAATCTAATTTTACTAATTTGATAGACTCATAATAAAATAATTTATTATGTTCTCTCTAAATTTTTTATTCAAATAATTATACAACAACCTTTTAGAATTTTTGACGTTATTTTTTTTCATAATTAATTATTTTCTAAAATTTATTAATTTTGGTTTCGATTGTTTACTTATTAAATTTTTGTAAGACTTATAAAATTCTATCATCTAAGTTGATTTATATAAGATTAAATACCTAATTGAAATAGAAATATATATTTTAAAAAAATTTACAAATAAATTTTAATTAATTTAATTTTTATTAGATATAAAAAAGAAGTTAATCTAATTAAATAGGAAACATGTTTTCAATTAAATTAGAATTACATTTTAATTAATATAATTTTTATTAGAGATAAAATAGAAGCTAACCTAATTAGAATAGAAGACATACTTTCAATTAAATTAAAATTACATTTTAATTAATTTAATTTAATTTTTATTAGTAAATAACAAAATTATCAAATTTTTGTACAATAATGAGTGAATATCTTTTTATAATTTTGCTTGTCCTCCCTCCCATTCGTGTATGTGTATATATATATATATATATATATGAAAGGTATTTTATTCATATGTCAATTTAATTTTTCAATTTTGATAGTGTTACATTATAACATAGTAATTTGTTACAATTTTAATAAATTTTCTATTTGAACAATTATACAACAATCTTTCAACATTTTTCACATTAATATTTTCAAGGTTAATTATTTCATAAAATGTATTAATTTTGATTTTAAGTATTTACTTATTAAATTTAATATAGTAACACTAATAAAACTATGTTATCTAATTTGATTTATATTAGATAAAATATAAGTAGACCCAATTAAAATAGAAAAATATATATATTTTTAACAAAATTACTACTAAAATTTTAATTAATTTAATTTTGTTAGAGATAAAACAGAAGTTAACATAATTAAAATGGGAAATATACTTTCAATTAAATTAGAATTATATATATATATTAATTAATTTCATTTTTAATATAGATAAAATAGAAGTTAACCTAATTAGAATAGAAAGTATACTTTTATTTATATTAGAATTACATTTTAATTAATTTAATTTTGTTAGAGATAAAATAGAAGTTAACCTAATTAAAATAGGAAACATACTTTCAATTATGTTAGAATTATATTTTAATTAATTTAATTTTTATCAGAGATAAAATAGAAGTTGACATAATTAAAATAGAAATACACTTTCAATTAAATTAAAATTTTCATTAGAGATAGGATATAAATTAACCTAATTAAAATATGAAATATACTTTCAATTAAATAAGAATTATATTTTAATTAATTTAATTTTTGTTAGAGATAAAATAGAAGTTAATCTAATTAAAATGTTATATAAAGAAAATATAAATTTTTATTATTTTTTAAATTTTTATTAAAAAAATTACTAATGATTTTTTATTATCTTAAGATTAACTATGACCATAATATCTTTTTATATAAAATTAGTTCTAGAGTTGAGAAAAATATTAATTATAAAAAAATATTGAAAAAATATCATATAATTATTTAAATAAAAAATTTATCAAAATTACAATGAATTGTAACTATATTAAGTTAATATCAAATTGTTATATCAATAAATATCACTTTTATTATTTTTTAAACTTTTATTTAATAATAATAATAATAATAATATCAAAGTATATGTTTAATCGTTTATTTACTATTGCGAGTGTAAAAAAAATTATTCACGTGCGAAACATGTGATTGTTTATTAATATATATATATATATATTGTCACGACCCAAACCGAAGGTATATGACCGGCACTAGAGAATGAGAATACATAAAGTAATCGAAATCCGTAGCAAACCTTAAATTTTTTTTTTCACGAAATAAAAACAATACATTTAACAATAGATCATAATAAATGCACAACATTGAAAGCACAAAAAAATATTCTTTAAATACAATATTTCAAACAAGGTAAAATCAAAATACCGATAATACATATTTGAATTTACTATTGCGGTGTCTAGAATTCAATTACACAACATATAATTTAAATTAACATACACAATACAGC